>JAQZBX010048197.1:0-20269 GCA_029593785.1 Cabassous unicinctus | reverse complement strand
ATTATTTTTATATTTTAAAAGATGCTTAGATTACATAAATGTTACACAAAAATTACAGGGATTCCCATGTTCTCCACCTCCCACACTCCCACAACCTCCCACATAAACATCTTTTGTTAGTGTGGCACATCACCTACAATGGATATACACATCCTGGGGCTTTGCCACTAAGCATGCACCGTAGTTCACATTGTAGACCACACTCTCTCCCACACAGTTCTGCATGTTATATGCTGATGTAAAATGGCCTATATCTGTCGTCGTAATGTCACTCAGGATAATTCCCAAGTCCCGAAAGCGTCCAGTGGCCACTGGCTCCACCTCAATGTTGTAATTTCTTCCATTACTTGAATCACAATATGCCTACAACAGAATACCAGTAAGTCCACTCTAGTCCATAGCTCTTCCCCCAATCCTGAGGAGTCTGGAATGGTGATGACCACTCTACCTCCAAGTGAGAGGGGGCTTATATCCCATGGATAAGATGGATGGGCTTATCCTGCCTGCAGCTGCAGACTCTCTCCATTCTCTAGGATGGCCATTGTCCATCATCATCTCCTCGCCAGGTGACTTGGGTGAGTCCATTGAGCTGTAGAGTAGGAGTTGCAGCTCCACCGAGATTCCAGGCACAGCTGGCACATGGGCAGGCCAAAGGCTCCAGTCCCTGGAAGTACACCTACAAACTCCAGCACCACATATAGGTTTGAATAGACAGGACTGATGGACCATGTGCAGGGAGGACTTATTTGAGTCCAACTCTGTCACTCTCAGGAGCACAGATTTCAAAGTAGAGCCCACTGATAAGGCATCAATCTCTGGAGCTATCCCCCCTTATATAGGACCCGGGTGTCTCCAGAGCCCTCAGGAGCCCCTCTGTGTGGGGTGATATCCAACTTTGGTGTTCTATGAGATCCTACTGAGGTGTGCGTAAGCGTTACCTCTGGGATGACCTCCCGACTCTCTTTGAAGTCTCTTAGCCATATGAACTCATTTGTCTTTACCTTTCCCCCCTTTTATTCAAGGTTTTTTTCCAGTCATGAGAGCACTATTCTTTGAACACCTAATTCTCAAGTTGGATCCACCAATATCTGACAAGCTTTGGTGATCCCTGGTACCCTTTCTGCCTCTGTTTCCATATTTTCCACTGATCTCAGTTAGAATTCATATTTGTCCAAGTTTGGACAAGGTCTCTGATCATTCCACAGATGTGATAGTCTGTGCTCAAGTTTTCTTATCTTTAAAATGAGAGGTGGAGTTAGATGGAGCCTAACACCCCTTTTAGCTCTGATGTCATTTCCGGAGTCTATGATCTTGATGTTGTAAGCTGTTCCAAGATCCTCAAGCTCAACATTCCCTATAAGCACAGGCAACTTGCCAGGCCCTGCTCTGCTATTATGTGCTGTGGAGAAGTCTGGTATCTGCTCCGAGAAAAGAGCTATGTCCCAAGATTCTGCTGTGGACTTTCCCTCCTGAGTCATAAGATGCGGATATCTGCCTGAGGGAGCACTGTCAGTGGCATACTTCTTTTCTTGAGAAGACCATTTTCTTCTTTTTCAGTGGTACCAGAATCCTGATTACAGTTTCTTTAACAACTACAAGAGCTACCGTAAAATGCATCCTGATCAGCCCTTTTATATCCTTAAGCCCCAGATGCCTTGGGAGCTGTGGGACGTCCTTCAGGAAATCTCCCCAGAGGAGATTCAGCCAAACCCACCATCCTCTGGGATGCTTGGTGAGTCCATGTCTGTGGAAAGATCTCTCACATTTGTTTTCAGAAGAGATGGCCTTTCTTCTGGGATCTCACTCATTCATTCATTCATGTGCCCACCAATTACTAGGTTTCTGCTCTACTTATAGACTGCCTAGTTCTAGCTAAGACACATATGTAAATACAATAGACTCCTTCTCCACTATGGTGTTTAGTGGAGGAATTCACTCCTCTGTTAGGTGTTTAAGTGGTGTCTGGAGTAACCAGCTTATGAGGCCACATTCGGTTTGTGCCAGGAAAGAGAGACAGCCTCAGAGTCACAGGGAGAGGATCCCTTCTAGATGGACAATCAGATATGGCTTCATGAAGGAAGCAACACTTGAACCTTTGAAAAGGGGAGGTTTCAACAGGTGGAGCTGGAATAAAGGGGAGTATAAACAAGGGGGGAAGGCAGGAGAAGCAGAACTGGGACTCGGGCAAGGCAAGTGAGGCAGTGGCCTTGGTAATACAATTTAAGGGGGGTGTGCCAAAAAACAATAATCAGGATTAGTCAAAATATTTTACTGTTATATCTTTAAAAAATCACAATTAATGCAAAGAAATCTACAAACAAAATATCTTAAAGACAGGATCAGTAACAATGCAGAGCCAAGTCATATTGAACCTGAAGCAAAAGGAAAAAATGGCAATACAGATCCTGTCTTTATTCAAAATTTTGAATAATTTGTTCACCCTAGTTGAACACCTTCATCATGGCTCTGGTAGAAGAATGAGTTGTGAAGCTAAGCAGGAGTTTTAGGTAGTGAGCCGTGGGAGCTAAGGAGGAATAGGCTGGGATCAGATTACAGTGGCCCCCAAATGTTCTCATGGTCCCTCTGCTCTTCTCTGTGTTTCACTTTGAGTTTGGCTGGACCATTGGGCAATTTCCACGAAGCTCCAGGGCAGGGGTTCTTAACAAGGGGTCCATGAGCTTGAATTGAAATTCAAAAAAACATTATTCTTGTGGGGACATGTTGGTGCGAGTGTGATATATTTATTAAATAATAACACAGTGTAGTGTGGACTTAGTAAGGGGTCTATGGTTTTCACCTGACTGGCAAAGGGGTCCATGGAACAAAAAAGGTTAAGAACCCCTGCTCTAGGGTGTGTGTGTGCACAGGGATTGAAGCTCCCTCCTCTGTGCCCCACAACTGTCCCACCGGATGGCCCTGAGCACTCACAATTGTGTCATTTGCCTGCCTACCTCCCACTAGACTGCAAACTCCTTCAGGTGGGGGCTGTGCTCGATTCATCTTTGTGGGTCTGGCACAGGATAGCCCTTTGGTAAGTGTTCCCTGAAAAAAAGAATGGATTCATTTGTTAATGTTAGAGGCCTTCCTTACAGACAGAGATTGGGGCTTTTACTCACAGTATCATGTTTCATACCCTTCTCTTTAATTTTTGGATGGGTGCATTTGGTTAGGCTATTGATCTGAGTCCTTAATTAATGTAGGCATTTACATTAAGCTACACTTACAACTTTAGCCACATTCCATAAGTTTCAGTATGCTGTGTCTTCATTTTCATTCACCTCAAAGTCTTAGATGGGTACATTTGGGTCTCCTCCTGGAGCTGTTCAAGCAGGAGGAGTTGGGGAAGCAGCCTGGGGGACAAACATGCTTCTGCATTGTCCTGGTGCCCTGCCTTTGCCCATGCTTTTTCCTCTGCCACAGAGCCTCTACTTTTGTTCCGTCCCTCATGGCTATAGCCTACCATCCTTCCAGACCCCGCACCAGTGCTTCCAGAAGGTTTACCTGAAGTGCTGTCCCGTGAGAAGTACTCCCTCCCGTAATTTCTAGTAACAATCCTGCTGTGACTATACCAGTTAGTTTTAGAACTAACTTTTCTCTTCCACTGGACCAGGGGGCAAGAGTTGGGGCTTTTCCCATATCTGATTCTTCCTGTACAACATTGCTACTTGCAGTTTACAGTTTTGCTATCAGTGAGAACTGCTCCACCATAAAAGTTCCCTATATTTATATTTGACAAATGGGGTCTTAGACCTATGGTCAAACTTTATTCTAACAGTAAGCTATGGGGTACAAGGGGTGAGTAGATTTCCCCTTTGGGCAGATGAAGAGCCAGAGGCTCAGAGAGAGGACCTATCCTACACCACTTGACACAGCCAGTTGGGGACGAGGCCAGGCGGGGCACAAGTCTCCTGTCACTCGTTTGGTATGCCTCTCAGTGTTCTGCACTGGCCCCCTGGAGAGTGCCCATCTCAGGCACTGCCCTTGTGCCCATGGCCCTGCACTTCCCTGGAGTCCAATCTCCCTTCCTGAATGAGCAGAGAGCCCATTAACACTGACAGAGCCCACTGCCCCTCCTCCCAGCTCAGGGTAAAAGAAAACAGGTCTGCTTTTCCTGTAGCCACAATGAGGTATGTGAGCCCAAAGCCTCCCCACCACACACATGGACACACACACACAAATTGTTTCCTGCGCGTATTATAAGAAATAAGCTCCCCTCAAGTAGAACATCAAAGAGGCTCCTCTAGGATGTAAAGGTCTATGAAGTGTTATACATATGTAATGTCATTTCTTCCCCAGTGGTTTAGTCGCTTTGTCTTCGTTCTTCATATAGCCACACATGTAGCTCATCAACATCGATGAATTCATTGACTAATTAATAGAGTCCTTCAAACTGCTAGCATTTAGGGAGGACCTGCCATGCACCAGGTCCTGAACCCCAAGGAACTTTCTGCTGGGCTTGGTTTATCGGAGAGATTCAGATTAGAAATCACAAAAATAATCAGAAACCCCACATGGACAGTCCCTCCAAATTTGGGATCATGAGCTCTTGGACCCACTGGCAGAGCTCCAGGGTGCTGGGCTGGGTTGTTGGGCAGGACTTACCTCTATTCCCTCTCCAGGCATCATCGTAATGATGACACTGTGTGACCAGGTGGATGTTTATGAGTTCCTCCCATCCAAGCGCAAGACTGATGTGTGCTACTACTACCAGAAGTTCTTCGACAGTGCCTGCACGATGGGCGCCTACCACCCTCTCCTCTTTGAGAAAAACCTGGTGAAGCACCTTAACCAGGGCACAGATGAAGACATTTATCTGCACGGAAAGGCTACACTGCCTGGCTTCCGGAGCATTCACTGCTGAGCATGGGCTGCCTGGCCAGGCCCCCTCACCCTTCTCCATGGGGCATGTTGGGCTGTTCCTTTGGGCACCCAGGCCTGGAAGACCATGCTCCTGACAGTTCCAACCTGCTTCTTGCACTCTGGGGCCTTCTGTCAGCAAGAGCTCTGGGGCTTCAGAGGCCTGAGGGCAAGGAGCCAGGTCTGCCTTCCCTGTAGCCGCAACGAGGTGTGTGAGCCCAAAGTCTCTACACCACACACGTGGACACATGCATGAACAGGTCCTCCTTTCCTTCTACATGGGTAGTTGCAAGATCTGCTTTTCCCACCAGGGCTGCCAAAGCTGGACTTTGATTTCCCTTCTTCAATGATGTTATTCTGGCAAGCCAGCACTTTGCATTGCTTGAAATTTCACATTTTAAAGAAATTCCCCCAAATTATGACTCTGCCCAGTGCAGGGTGGCTCTAGACTGGGAGAAGTAAGTGGTTTGGAACACAGGAAACATGCATGATTCCTCTGGAACAAAGTTGCTCCCAAGGTCCATCCCAGAATCATCTGGGCAGGTTTGGCTGGTCCTTAGCTTCAGTGCTTATGAGCAAAGGGTCTTGCTAAGCCTGTCTTCCCTGGCCATATGGAGATGCAAGATACAGTCTCTGTCTTCAAATTATTCACAGTTCAGTGGGAGAGAGAGACTTGTCAATAGGCAATTACGATTCCATGTGCTGGGTGCTAGCAGAGAGCCGGGTTTGCTGTGCTGGTTATCTGTGCACCCAGGAGGGGCCATAGACCTAGTGTGACTGAAAGTCACAGAAGACTTCATAGAATTGGGGGCATTTGAGTGAGCCAGGCAGATTTTGTCTGAGTCATTTGAGTTGTATTTTCCTGTCTGCCTTTATCACCCATGTTTATTCTCTAAGACCTGCCTGAAGTTACAGGCTTAGATATTTTTTTGAGGAAGCTCCTATCTATGTCTGAGGCAGTGATGTGCAGCCCCATAGCAGACACCAGGCAAGCCAGATGCCAAAACCCTGATTTCTGTGGGCTTGGCCTGGGCTGGCCCCATCCTACCAGCTGAGTTTGTACATTGTACCCCAACTCTTTCTTATTAGCGCCTACCTTCAAATGCCCCGTGACTGCTACCTTTCCTTCCCTTTAAAATGGCCTTCCCCCTCCCAAATTACTTTTAAGCATTTTCTGCTTGAAAGCCTGATTATGTTTCTTTGACCTTCCTGGCCTTCTGTGGAAGTTCTCTCAGAGAGGGCAGGGGTATGGCTCCCTAGGGCTTGGAGTCCCTTCAGAGGTCAGAACCTTGGTGATCCTAACTAATTTTCAACAGGGTGTGAAGGGGTGTGGTATCAGATTGCCATGGCCACCCTCCCTCCCCCTGGTTGAGAACCACACTGGACTGGTCTGGCCTCTGGCGTGGGAGGCTAAATGATTTGCTCAAGGTCGCATCATGCTGCAGAGCCAGGGCTCCGAAGACCTGAGCTTCTGGACTCCCAGGCTGCCCCACATGCTCAAGGGTCTCAAACATGTGCGATCCAGACAAGCTTGGAGCTGGGGTACCCATTTATAGCCAGAGTTTGGCTTATGTACACAGTAGGAGCACTGGAGAAAGGAGCCCTAGGTTTTCAGACTGATGCTCCCTTATTCACTAGCTGTGTCACCCTGGGCACATTCTCTTCTCTGAGCCTCTGTTTCTATTTCCTACCTCACAGGGCTGTTGTGAGGGATCTATGAAAGCTCCTGTCCTGGCTATGCTCTAGGCACATAGTAGGTACTCGGTACATGCTGGTTTGCTTCATTCCTTTACTAAGGACCTGCTGTGTGCTCACACCTGGGCTGAGCCGGGCCCTGCTTTGAGGGAGGCCAGAGACGAGGGAGGCCCTGTCCTCAGGGAATTAACCACCCTATTGGAAGACAACTAACCCGCCTCAAAACTCCCAGGAAACCATCCAAGGCAGTGGGGGTAGAGGGGGGGCAGACATGCCCCTTCTCCTCCTCACCACGCGCAGCTCAGGTCTGATACTCCTCGGGAATGGGCAGAGCACTCAGGCCACTAAACTGCTGTATAGAATAAGTCTTTTACATTTCTCTGGGCCTGGGAATTCTTGGCCTGCTTTATATGATTTGACAAACATCATAAGCTTTGAATCATGAATAGTGGGTGTGGGGAATTCTTTCAGTGGGAGATACATTTTGGTGTGGAGACTGAGACTACACTGGGTAGATGCTAGTTTTAAATTTTTATTATTAATATAAGGGATCAAATTAATTTATGATTCTGAAATCTACAGAATTTTTTTATTCTGTGCTTTCTATTTGTGGAAACTTTTGTAAAATGCAAACAAGATAAGGGTATTATTGTGGGTCTGATGAGATAAATGTTTAATATTTGTGACGGATAATTGAAAAATGATGATGGATGCTGCAGGAAAGCCTCTGTCTATACTGGGTTTTGTCTTCTTCAGTAGCCAGCTAGTCATCCTATAGCAGGAGGTTCCCTAACGTTCCACCAATCAAATAAGCTACTGATCTTGGTTTGGTGTTGAGACGTTAGTCTCAGGAACTTCCAAAACCTGCCTAAGCCAATTCTGAATTATCCAAAGATTATGTAAATTTTAAAAATAAATTGTGTGTGTGTTTTTAAAGCTGGTGTGTCTCTTCTTGTTAAGGGGATAACTGCTGATGATCAACTCATGCCTGCAAGGACACAATGGGATCCTAAATCCCAGTTCAGGAACTTAAGGCCCCTAGCTTCTCTTGCCTTAGCCTCCCTCTTCAATACTCCAGGAAAAGGAATGCTTACTTATGTACAGGAAAACAGCCTTGAAATAATTTTTTTTTTTTTTTTTTGAATACACACCCAGTTCCTCAGGGAGGGGATGCAGCAGACCAGGAGGCAGAATGAAAGGGAATGTCCTTACTTTGGATTCCAAAAGCCTAAAGCCTTTAAGGAAAGATGTGCCAAGAGAAGAGCCAAAATGTTTAGATGAAATTCCTAAGAGCAGGAGTCAGAGAAAGCAGGATGATTCTGGTACCTACAAACTTCTCCCCTCACCTCCCCCACCCCCAACCACTCCCCAACAAGAGAGTATCCCAGGGTGGGGCAGGAAAGAGCATGAAGAGAGAGTGGCTATCAGTGCTGTGCCCTGCTCCCCAGCCAAAGCTCCAGGAAAACAGCCAGTCTTTGGCGGGTGAGGTTCCTAGGGGCCTTGGCCCCTCTTTACCACACACATTACTTGGAAGAAGAAAGAAGTAAGCCATGAAGGGAAAGGCCAATAAAGAGAGAGACCCACCTGCAACCTCCATGCCCCCTCCCTGTCCCACCAGGGGCTCTCTTCACCACAGAAGCTGGCCTCCAGGCACAAAGGGCCATTCCTCACCCTCAGAAGCACAATTCTGCCTCTGTTTTTTCTCATGCCCTGGCAGTGTGCTGAGCCTGCACCAGCACCAGCCTCTGGAACTGAGGGAGGAACAGGGAGGTGGGGTGCTGCCCCACCTACCCCAGCTCCTGGCCCCCTGGGTAGCCTTGGTTTCTGCTTCCCCATGGCCCGCAGGGCCGCCTCCCAGGAAGTGTTATGTGATGGAAAGTGCAGTATTGCTCCGGGGCACTGAGGGTAGTTGGGAACACTTTAACTCAGAAAATTCATCCCTGTGGGCTAGGGTGATGGCCTCAGTTCCAGGAAAGAGGAAGAGGCCTTAGTGGAACCCCTGAGATCCCACCACCCAGTCCTTCCTCTTAGGATTAATTTGAAAACAAGTTTACAGTGGGAATAAAATTCTGCTCACTCCAGTGGATACACATCGAGCGCCCGCCGATGCCAGACACTGGGAAACAGATGAGACTCGCAGTGCCTGCCCTCCAAGAACCCAGCTTGGGAGATGGACCTGCCCTGCCCGAGTGATGAGGGGAGAGAATAGGTGTCATTCTCTGGAAAGCTAAACCTACAAAGCACAACTATTGCTAAAGTACTGATGTTAGCAATGCATTCATAACTGCTTAGAAAAAAATACAAAGTAAATGCCAAATAAGTAATATGATACAAGTAGAGCACTTTAATGAAGTTTTAGAGGAAAGAGATTTATTTTGACGGGGTTTGGGGAGTCTTCGTGGGTGACAGTCTTGAGGTATGGGCAGGATTCCCTGTTTTCTTTAAGCAAAATGCTTTTTCTGATTATAAAAGTAATACAGTCATTATCAAAAGAGCACAAAATCAGGGTGAAAAACGCCATCTCCTGCCCCCAACTAACACTTTCCAATCCTTTTTAAAAGTACAATATGTGTATATTTTTACACAAATAATAGCCTGCTTTTTTATTTGGAAATCCATCATAAAAATACCTCCATATCCTTATCCCTTTGTAAGTGTGCTTTGTAATGGCTGAATGATAGTCTATCATATGGATGTGTCCTAATTCATTCAGTTTCCCTACAGTTGGACATATAGTTTATTTACATTCGTTTTGCTTAAAACAAGTAACTACCTATATAAGTATTTGTCCTCATGTTTGACTACTTTCTGAGGTGGGAGGAGTGGATGGCTAGTCTTCTCCCCTCAGGAATGGTGGCTGGGAGACTCAGAATCATCTTAGGGGAATTCTTGTCAGAAGGAAAGACACCTGAAGAGATGCCAGACCCCTCAGTACAGGTGCCGAGGCTGCCAGCAGGTGCATGGCTCACAGCACTGGATGGAACACTTTACCCACGTAGAGAAGACACAGCAAGGTCAGCCTCACTAGTAGGCCGTCGCTTCCCCATGGCCCACGCCGGCAGTTGCTAAGTGCAGCACCCCTCTCTTGTGTTCGTGTGCGCAGTGGAAGAACCCATTCCCTCCCTGCCAGGGACAGGTATACCACTGGGGTGTGAGCTGGATGTCATACAACATGCCCACCAGAATCAAACTGTCTCCAGTGAATATTTACATATTTACCCTCAGGACAACAGGGGAAGGAAGGTAGCAGTAGTCCCTTATTTGCTAGGAGATTGTGTTTTATCCCACCAGGCCCACACACCTGGTCCTCAGCACAGGATGTATTTGTGGGTTCCAGGGAAATGTGGCAGGCTGCACTAGGACTGCCCCCTACCCCAATTCTGGGGTAGTTTTAAGGATTCAGAAAAGACAGACCAGGGAATAAAACCAAAGACAGCATTATAAGATTGTTAGACGCTGTCATTTTTTCTAGTTTATTTTTTTTATTCCTAGAAAATGAGAAGAGTCTGTATAAGTTATATATTATCCAACAAAAGAAGTCAAAACTTAGCTTCACTGAAGTGCACATTTAAAAATGGCTAAAATGGGAAATACTGTATTTTAAGTCACCACAATTAAAAACAAAACAAAACACCTTAGCAGCTTAAAAGAACAGTAAACATTTATTATCTCACACAGTCTCTATGGATCAGGAATTTGGGAGCAACTTAGCTGGGTGGTTGCAGGCAAGATGTTGGCCAAGGCTGCAGTTGTCTGGAGACTTAACTGGGGCTGGTGTATCCACTTCCAAGAGGACTGGCTCACATTGCTGGTAAGTTCCTGCTGGCACTGGCAAGAGGTCTCAGTTCCTTGCCACATAGACCCTACCAGAGGGCTGCTGGAATGTGCTCATGGCATGGTGACTGGCTTTCCCTGGAGCAAGTGATCCAAGCAAGAGCAAGGTGGAAACTACACTGCCCTTTGTGACCTGCCTCAGAAATCGCACACCATCATTTCCTCAGTATCCTGTTTGTTACACAGGTCGGCACTATTCAGCGTGGGAAGGGGTTAGACAAGACCAGGATTACAAGAAGGCAAGGATCATTTGGGGACCACACGGTCTGCTCTTTTGACCAGTGACACACATCCCTCCCACATGCAAACTACACTTTCTACCTTCCATTCCCCCAACCCCACCCCTGCCAAGTCTCATTCCTTTACAATATCAGCGTAAAGCCCAGTGTCTCAGTTTGCCAGGGCTTTTATGACAAATGCCACACAATGACTTAAACAGCAGAAATTTATTGCCTCATGGTTTTGGAGCCTAGAAGTTCAAAATCAAGGTCTCATCAGGCTATGCTTTCTCTGAAAGTCTGTAGCATTTTGGTGCTGGCTTGCTGCAATCCTTGGGTTCCTCTGTTATCATGGCAAAATACCTCATTCTTTGGCTTCTTACTTCTTTCTGGCTTCTGCTTCCGTGTCCGATTTCCTTTGCTTATAACGACACCAGTCATATGGATTAAGGTCCATCCTGTTTCAATTTGATCTTGCTTTAATAGGATCTTCAAAGATCCTATTCACAAGTCTACATCTTAACTAATAACATCTTCAAAGGTCCTATTTACAAATGGATTCAGACCCACAGGACCAGGAGTTAGGACTTCAACGTGTCTTTCGTGGAGGGCAAGATTCAATCCCAACATCCAGGATTATCTAAATCAGATACAGGTGTACATAAGATTCTTTGAATTTAGTTTTTTTAGGTACAGCTCCTGGAGTACATTTGCTCTTGTTCTGAACACCTATGAACTAAAGACAATTTGTCTGCCCTTCACATTCCTAACATGCAACAGTGGAACAGGCATAGAATAATTGCTATACACACTCTGTTCAAAAAGGGGGAAAACAGGAAGCACTCAGAGGCTACTAGAGCAAGCAGTTCTGAAGTTCTGGCAGGGCATGCATTGCCAGTTCCTTGATTAGGACTAAGGACCTGGGAATAATTCTTGGCTCTATGCCCTGGGGTCTTGGTTCTACCCTCTGAGTCATTCTTTTTTCCATGAAAGGTGGCCCATGTTTGAAGCTGAGTCGTTTTCTCTGTTTCCTGGCTATAAACAGTTGGGATTCCAAAGGCCTCTTTTCATGTTGTTATGCTTCTGTCCCTTTCGGTCTAGCTGGCAGTGCTTCTGTCAATATAATTCTCTATAAATATGTGTGGGCCTCTGGTGAACCTTATTGGGGTTCACTCTATTAGACAGAAACCACACCCACAACTCCCTGAGAGCCATTCTTTACCTTGGGCTTTCACTGATTGTTGAAGGACAGCACCCTTAAGCTTCTTGAAACTGTTGTTTGAACCGTTCTCTAAGGCAAATCTTATACCTTTTTGAAATCTTAACAAAGGATTTTACAGTCATATCCTTTGCTTCATCTTAATACCATGTTTCCTTCAGTGCCCTGGATTTGATCTTTGTCTAGAAACCATTTCTTAATTTTAGCATTGGTTGCTATATGGAGAAGCTGGAAATTTTCATAATTTTCATGTCCTGGTTCCTTTTTATTTAGAAGTCCTTCCTTCAATTTATCTCTCTCCTCTTGCCTTTTTCTATAAAGAAGCACTTTTATACTCTGCCTGGAAATCTCAGCTAAATTACCATGTTCATTAGGTACATTTTCTACTTTTCACATTACTCAAGTGTTGCTAGACTTTCTACCACCGTATAACAAATATCCCCTTTCCTCAAGGTTCCAATTACATTTTCTTCACTTTTCTCTAAGCTCTCACTGGGAGTCTGCTTGAAGTTTTTATCAGGGTTTTACTAACCGTCTGTTCAAGTTCCTTTAGGCTTTCATTAACACTCTCTTCAAAGCCCTTCCAGCTTCCAAAGCCACTAGTGATTGGTTGAATTATGTATCCCAGAAAAAAACATGTTCTTAATCTTAAACCCATTCTTGTAGGTATGAACCCGTTGTAAATAGTACCTTCTGAATATATTATTTTTATTGAAGGATTGGCCAACTCAGTCATAATGGATCTTTTCCCCCCTTTCGTTATCTGTTGTCTTTATTTTTTGTTGTTTTTTAAAATATATTTTTATTTTTTCTAAAAGATACTTAGATTACATAAAATGTTACATAAAAAAATATAAGGGATTCCCATATAACCCCACTCCCTACAACTCCCACTTTTCCCCACATTAACAACTTACATTGATGTGGTACATTCATTGCAATTGATGAACACATTTTGGAGCATTGCCAATAAGGATGGATTATAGTTTACATTGTAGTTTACACTCTCTCCCAATCAATTCTGTAGGTTATGGCAGGATATATAATGGCCTGTATCTGTCATTGCAATGTCATTCAGGACAATTCCAAGTCCCGAAAGTGCCCCCATATTATACCTCTCCCTCACTCTCCCTGCCCTCAGCACCCCCTGTGACCACTGTCACCACATCAATGATATAATATCTTCCATTGCTAGAATCATAATAAGTCTATAGTAGAATACCAGTAAGTCCACTCTAGTCCATATTTTACCCCCCAATCCTGAGGATTCTGGGATGGTGATGTCCACTCCACCTCTAATTGAGGGGGCGGGGGTTTGATCCTATACGGCTGATGGATGGGACTCTCTTGCTTGCAGTTGCAGACTCTCTCGGTTCCTTGGTATGATTGTTGTCCATCCTCAATCCTTCTTAGTTGTCCTTGGTGAGTCCAATCAACTGGGGAATAGGTGTTGCAACTCTGCTGAGGCTCAGGGCCCAGCTGGCACACGGACAGCCCAAAGATTCAAGTCTCTTGGGCATACACCTACCAACTCCAGCACCAACTGTAGGTTCAAATAGAAGGGACAGAAAAGGCATGTGTAGAAAAGTCACAGCTGAGTCCAACTCTGATATACTCTGGAGCACAAACTCCAAAGTAGGGTTCACTGGCAAGACACCAAACTCAGGAGCTCTCTGCCATGACCGTGGGACCTGGGTGTCTTCAGAGCCTCAGAATCCCCACTGTTTGGAGAAGTATCTACTTTGGCAGTCTATGTGATCCTGCTGAGATGTGCATAAGTGTTACCCCTGGGATGACATCCTGACTCACTTTGAAGTCTCTTAACCATACAAACTCATTTGTCTTTATCTTTTCCCCCTTTTATTCGAGATCTTTTTCCAGTTGCATTGCTAGTTTGTGCTTGGTAGTAATCTCTCAGTGCCAGGGAAGCTCATCTCTGGGAATCATGTCCCACGCTGGGGAGAGGGTAATGCATTTATATGCTGAGTTTGGTGTAAAGAGAGGCCACATTTGAGCAACATGGAGGCTCTCAGCAGGTAACTCTTAGGCACCCTACAACACTAGGCTAAGTTGCAATTTCAAGAGCAAAGGCTCATAAGCATAGTTGTCAATATCAAGGGCCCGTCAGTGGACCATCCTTCTTTACTAGTCATTGACCCTGTACTCAGGGGATTGTTGCTATTCTGTTAGAGAATGTGGCAGAACTCCCCAGGATGGGAATTCAATACTCTTTCGATTATTGTGTGAATCTCTACCCACTGTGACAAAGCCCCATGAACATTTGAACACATTTATATACCTTATATGTATGCCCAGGTGAACTTCCTCCCGTGTATCCCCCACCATTGACTCTCCACACCAGTGATCCTCCCCTGCCACAGTTGTAACCCTTCTGTGGCCCAAAACTTCTTCAAAAATGAAGCCAAGAATATTGCCAAATACAATTTATAGGGAAATGAAACAATAATGATAGTTTTAAATATAAAAAATAAAATACATAATAATTTAGAAAAACTAAAACTAAATTAAAATTTAAAAATTGGGGTATTAAAAAAATAATAAAAAATATTTAAGAAAAAAATTTTTTTGACGTTTTGCCTTTCATCACTGTACTATCTGTTGTCCTGTATATACAGTGACAATTTCTTCCATTTCTTCCCCAGTGCCTTACTTTTTTTCATTTTGTCTTAGGTCACAGTAAAGTCACATACAGAATATAGGGGACTCCCACATATCCGACATCCTCCTCCTTTTCCCCCTTCCTGTATTAATAACCTTTTTATGTGTGGATGGTACATTTGTTACAACTGATGTACAAAAATTAAAACATAGCTACTAACCATGGTCAATGGTTTACATTATGGTTTACATTTTAGACCATAGACTTTTATAAATTTTTGCTGAAATTTAACATGGCCTGTATCCAACATAGCAAGATCATGCAGAACACTTTCATTGCCCCCTAAATATCCCCTCTTTCATCTATTCTATTCGTCCCTCCCTCTCACCTCAGGGCCCACGGCGACCACCAGGCTTCACTACTTCAATAAAAGATTCATAGTTACTTGTAACAATACTGAGGGCTTGACACACTGATCTGTCCTCCCCTATTAGAAACCACCATGCTCTTGAAAGACACCCACCCCTCTGTTTGAGAACATATCGAGCTTCCCCAGGATGGAAGTCCAACTCCTTCCCGCTCATTATCTGGGTCTCCAGTGATATAACACAATATCACAAAATGATCACTCACACATTCTCTAGAGGACTGCCCCAGGTGTGCACTGTCCCAAATGCCCCACCCCCTCCAACACCCTAAACCAGTAACCCTTCCTTGTCATATTGCCAAAAGAGCTTTCCCAACATTGTAGTTTTAACCACATACCAACCAATCCCCAGTGTTCACCTGCTTCCTCCACCAACCCTCCCCCTAGTTCCGTGGACCATCCAACCCACCCTTCCCACCCTACCGCCCTGTCAAACTTGTACCACCCAACCCAGTAGTGTCATTAAACCCCTGTCATATCCTTTCACTGCACAACTACTCATTTCCACCTTATAGATTTCGCCTGTATGGGTGTTGGCTCACAACCTTCTTCTCCCTTTCTATTTCCTGTAAACCTATCTTCCATACTCTAGCTCTCTAAGTCTGCTCAATTTGCTTAATTCATATCAGAGAGGCCAAGTAATATTTGTCCTTCAATGCCTGGATTGCTTCACTCAACAAAAGGTCCTCAAGATTAATCCATATTATCCCATGTGTTAGTACAGTATTCCTTCTTACAGCTGAGTAATATTCCATTGTATGTATATACCATATTTTCTTTATCCATTCATCTGTTGATGGGCATTTGGGTTGATTCCAACTTTTGGCAATAGTGAATAATGCTGCTATGAACACTGGTGTGCATATATCTCTTCGTGTCCTTGCTTTCAATTCTCTGGGTATATACCCAGCAGTAGAATCATATGGCAGATCTATAGTTTTTTGAGGAACCACCAAACTGTCCTCCACAATGGCTGGACCATTCTACATTCCCAGCAGCAGTGTATGAGGGTTCCCATTCCTCCACATCCTCTCCAACACTTGTAGTCCTTTGTTTTTTTTAATGGCCACCAGTCTAATGGGTGTAAGATGGTATCTCATTGTCATTTTGATTTGCATTTCCCTAATAGCCAGTGATGTTGAGAATCTTTTCATGTGCTTCTTAGCCATTGGTATTTCTTCTTTGAAGGAGTGTCTGTTCAAATCACTTGCCCATTTTATAAATGGGTTGTTTGTCTTTTTATTTTCAAGACATAGGATTTCTTTATATATGCTGGATATTAGGCTCCTATCAGATATATGGTTACCAAATATTTTCTCCTATTGGGTAGGCTGTCTTTTCACTTTCTTGACAAACTCTTTTGAGGTACAAACGTTTTTAATTTTGAGGAGGTCCTATTTATCTATTTTTTTCTTTCGCTGCTCGTGCTTTGGGTGTGAAGTTTATGAAACCATTTCCTATTACAAGGTCCTGTAGATGCATCCCTACATTGTCTTTCAAGGTCTTTATGGTCTTGGCTCTTATATTTAGATCTTTGATCCATCTTGAGTTGATTTTTTTAATAAGGTATGAGATGGTGTTCCTCTCTCATTCTTTTGGATATGGATATCCAGTTCTCCAAGCACCATTTGTTGAAGAGGCCATTTTCTCCCAGGTGAGTGGGCTTGGTGACCTTGTCGAATATCAGATGACTCTATATGCATGGATCTATATCAGAACTCTTAGTTTAGTTCCATTGGTCGGTATGTCTACCCTTGTGCTAATATCATGCTGTTTTGACCACTTTAGCTTTGTAGTATGTTTTAAAGTCAGATAGTGTGATTCCTCCAATTTCACTTTTCTTTTTCAATATGTCTTTGGCTATTCAGGGCCACTTGCCCTTCCAAATAAATTTCTTAGTTAGTTTTCCCTATTTGGTAAAAAATTCTGTGTTGAATTTTATTGGAATTGCATTAAATCTGTAGATTAATTTGGGTAGGATAGACATCTTAATGATGTTTAGTCTTCCCATCCACAAACAGGGAATACTCTTCCATTTATTTAAGTCTTCTTTCATTTCCATTAACAGTGTTGTGTAGTTTTCTGTGTATAAGTCATTTACATCTTTAGTTAAATTTCTTCCTAGGTATTTGATTCTTTTAGTTGCCATTGTAAATGGGATTTTTTTCTTAATTTCCTCCTCAGATTGCTTATTATTGGTGTACAGAAATGCTACTGATTTTTATGCATTGATGTTATAATCTGCAACTTTTCTGAACTCATTTATAAGCTCTAGAAGCTTTGTTGTAGGTTTCTCAGGGCTTTCTAAGTATAAGATCATGTCGTCTGCAAATAGTGAAATTTTTACTTCTTCCTTTTCAGTTTGGATGCCTTTTATATCTTTTCCTTGCCTGAGTACTCGAGCAAGTAATTCTAACACAGTGTTAAATAGGAGCGATGATAGTGGGCATCCTTGTCTTGTTCTTGATCTTAGAGGGAAACTTTTAGGATTTCACCATTGTATATGATGTTAGCTGTGGTTTTTTTCATATATACCCTTTATCATGTTGAGGAAGTTTCCTTCTATCCCTATCCTTTGCAGTAATTTTTATCAGGAGGTAAGAAGCGAAAAAGGATAATAGTAATAATAATAGTAAAATGTAGAAGAGGAATCATATAAGACCTAGGGAAATGAATAATTAACTCATATAAGAAGTGCAGAAGAATAAGAATAAAAAAGTGGGGTACAAACAATGAAATGAAAAACTGAATAAAAAAATATATATCTAGAATGAATTAACAGGCCAGAATGATAAGAAGAGAGGGAAAGAGAAAAGAAAAGACAATAAGAAAAAAAGTTTAAAAAATAGAAAGAAAACAGAGAATAGAGGAGATAGAAATAAAAACAAGAAAAATTGAAGACTAAACAAAGAGAGATGGAGTGTAAGAAAAAAACAGAAAGCAGAAGATAGGAAGATGAAGGAAGGAAAAGAATCAGGATAGGTAGACAAAATTGGTATACAAAAAAGGGGAAACAAAGGGAAAGGGGAAGCACAGCAAACAGGAAACAAAACAGCAGCACCTAATATAAAAAAAAGAAAAAAAAACAGGGTGGGGGAAAAAAAGAGGGGGGAAAAAGAAGAACAAAAACAAATACTTAAGCAAGCAATCAAACAAAAACTTAGGAAAAACAGACTTCCCTCTTAGCCACTGAGGAGCTTCTCAGGCTGTTGCTGTTCATCAATCAATTACCTTGCAGCCTGCCCTCTGCAGGGTTTGAATTGGATTTTAGCAAGTAAACTAAGTTAAATTTTAAAAAAAGGAACTTTTTAAAGAAAAATAAGAGATCAAAGAGAAACTAATACAAAAATAATGTCTATGTGTTCCCTGTCCTAAAGTATCAGCTGGGCGTTTGATAACCCAGTAGATTATTGTCTCTAAGGAGAGCTGGGAATCAAACCAAGACCCTCGTTTATTTATTTATTGATTGATTGATTGATTATTATTATTTTTAATAATAATTTTTAAGATTTTTAAAAAGATACTTAGATTACATAAATGTTACACAAAAATTATAGGGATTCCCATATGCCCTACCTCCCACACCTCCCACAACCTCCCACATAAACATCTTTCATTAGTGTTGCACATCACCTGCAATGGATATACACATCCTGGGGCTTTGCCACTAAGCATGGACCATAGTTCACATTGTAGACCACATTCTCTCCCACACAGTTCTGCATGTTATATGCTGACGTAAAATGGCCTATATCTGTCATTGCAATGTCACTCAGGATAATTCCCAAGTCCCAAAAAAGCCCATGTATTACAACCGCTTTTCTCTCTCCCTGCCCCCAAAGCATCCAGTGGCCACTGGTTCCACATTAATGTTGTAATTTCTTCCATTGCTTGAATCACAATATGTCTACAACAGAATACCAGTAAGTCCACTCTAGTCCATAGCTCTCCCCCAATCCTGAGGAGTCTGGGATGGTGATGTCCACTCCACCTCCAAGTGAGAAGGGGATTATATCCCATGGATAAGATGGATGGAATTATCCTGCCTGCAGCTGAAGACTCTCTCTGTTCCCTGGGATGGCCATTGTCCATCATTATCTCCCCGCCAGGTGTCCTGGGTGAGTCCATTGAGCTATAGAGTAGGAGTTGCAGTTCCACTGAGATTCTGGGCCCAGCTGGCACATGGACAGCCCAAAGACTCCAGTCCCTGGAAGTATACCTACAAACTCCAGTACCACATATAGATTTGAATAGAAGGGACAGATGGACCATGTGCAGGGAAGACATATTTGAGTCCAACTCTGTCACTCTCAGGAGCACAGATTCCAAAGTAGGGCCCACTGATAAGGCACCAAACTCTGGAGCTATCCACCCTGATATAGGACCCGGGTGTCTCCAGAGCCCTCAGGAGCCCCTCTATTTGGGGTGATATCCACATTAGAAGTCTATAAGGTCCTACTGAGATGTGTATAAGCATTACCTTTGGGATGACCTCCCTACTCACTTTGAAGTCTCTTAGCCATATGAGCTCATTTGTCTTTACCTTTTCCCCCTTTTATTCGAGGTCTTTTTCCAGGAACCTCATATATTTAAAGCGGAGATTCCCCCACTGAGCTAAACTTTCTCGTTGGGTCGGTTAGCTAGAGAGCTATCCAGTCACTTTCCCTAGAGCATGTTTGACCCTTTGCAGTTGGGTAAATTCCTGCTGATTAGGAGCCTGTCTGTCCCTGTCCCCTTTCTATTCTTATTGCTTTCTCTCCCAGGGTAACAGGATGTGATAACCTGTGTGATCGGATCCCCCCTCGCTTCTCCTGGTCAGGTTGAGTTCCCTTCTGAAATTCAAATGGGACCCTGGTATCCGAACTCACTGCAGAGAAATGACTCTCAACCCTCTTCCAGACCTCCCCCTCCTCCCTTCCTACTGCTCACCTTCCTTAGGGGAGTTGGGAGTTTGATAGTTTTCAGCACTGGAGTAGTCAATTGCCTGACTCCACCCTCTCCCTGTCCAGATTGTCTCTCCCAGGTTGGCTAGGTAAATCAGGCTGCCTTAGCAGATTTGCCTCTCTCCTTTTCCTGGGGCCATCCCTTGCCAGCTGGTATACTCCCTAAAGTTAAATGGGGGTCCGGGTAACCAAACCCACAGAAAGGAAACCCCACTCCACCCTTTATGAGAACCCTCTTACTCCCGGAGAAGTCTCCCTCCTGCTCCATGGCTGGTGGGAGTCAGGGCTCTCGGCTTTTTGCCTTGAAGGTGGGGCTTAGCCACCCGCTGTTTCCAGCCATGGGGAAACATGGTTTTCCCTTGGGCTTTTTATCTCTTTGTCCAGTTCCCTCCAGATTGATGTCCTGAAGCCTCCTGCTCTGTGGGTTCTCAGGCAGGATTTTGCCCCTTCTCAGCC
>JAQZBX010048196.1:0-20268 GCA_029593785.1 Cabassous unicinctus | reverse complement strand
CAATACAGTATTTTCACTTCCATATTTGTACTAAGTCTCCAGAATCTACTGTGTATTTTAATATACGGCATATCTCCATTCAGTTGCTAAATTTCAAAAGTGAAAATAGAATCCTACCAAAACAATAAACTTGCGTTTAATGGAAAAATATTTTATACCATTTCCATTTAAAATTTAAATTAGTTAAAATGAGAACTTTAAGCTCCTTATTTGCACTAGCAACATTTCCGGTGCTCAGTAGTTGCAGGGGGCTGGTGACTACCGTATTATATGGAGAACATTTCCATCATCACAGACAGGTTTATTGGACAACACTGGTCTAAATCTTTAAATTGGCCATGCAGATTGTTGTGTTTTAAATATTAAGTCTTACAAATAGTCTTGCTGATAGCCTGTCCCGTGCAGTTGAACTTCTGAGTACTGTGCTTACATTTAGAGTATTGTAATTATTTGTTGGCTATTGTCCCCCAGCCTCGGACACTTTTACTTCATTAAGTGGCCACAGACTAACGTCCAGCAAAGACTGGCGTTGAGGGTGATGATAACAAAATAAATGTACTTCCTAGCTTTTTGTGCTTCCAAGACCTCTATTTCAGACTTGACCAGACCCATCAGGACATTCAAGATACCCATTTCAGTATTGCAATCATAAAATGACACTCGGGTGTATTTTAAAAAGAGAAAAGTTGAGAGAGAGAGAAATAGTAGTTGGGGTTCAAGGTTAATGTAGAATCTAGGCAGATTCTAAAACTAATGGAAGTTTTCTTCCCACCAAATGACGCACCACCATTGCCACTGTCAAGGTGAAATATGAGGTGATATAGAATAAGACAAAAAAAATAAGTGAAAAGGCCCACGTAATTCAGTATGATCCCACTCTTCATTAAGGGCTTCGGAGCCCACTGGGAGCCCGCTGGGAGCTTTCTGTAGCAGCCAGGGCACATTGGAATGCGTCCTCCAACTTTGAAACAGGGAGCAGGAAAAAGGGCATAAGGAAGGTGAGGCTATAATTTTTGGAAGACAGTCCTGTTATGCTGATTTGGATCTTCCACTAAGGAGTAAGGATCCGTGAAGTGAAGCTTTTTGACCCTTTTTCTGGTTTGGTGCCACCTCTGTGATCCCATCATTCAAGTCATGCTACATTCAAGTCATGCTTGGGAAGTTCAATCATTGCATCTCCGAGAGACCAAAAAGAGGATGGTGTTTGAATAGAATTTCGTTCCCTAGCGTCTGCTGGCTGACAGAGCTGTCTAAACTGGATGCCCCAAATAGCCAGCGGTACCCTAGAAGGGTGGTGAGAGCTCAAGAAAACCTTTGGCGTCTCCGTGGGCCTGGGCGCTTCCCCAGCCTCGTGCGATGACCTTGAGTCTGAGTCCTTGAGAATGTACTTCAGTGGCAGGCGGGGGAAGCCTATTACTTCCCGTGTGGTGACTGAATTTTGAACAGTCTTGAAGAGCTTTATCTCCCCACCAAAGCTGCAGGGATATGTGAGTGCTGGGTAGACGTTGTAAAGAACCCTGAAGACGTTTTACTCAGTGGACTGGATGGGATTTGACTGTTTTGTGAACGGGGCTTCCTCAGCTGCCCCTTAAATTCCTTCTTTTATTTAAACTACCATTTACTGAGTGCTTATTATGTGCCAGGACTTCTAATTACAACTACACGCTTTATATGCAGTACCTCATTTAATGCTCACAGCAACCCAGTGAAGTAAGTATAGTTGTTGCCCCCATTGAACAGGTAGGGAAATGGAGGCTCAAGAACATAATTAAAATCTCAAAGTCATGCAGCACCAGTTAAGTCGTAAAAGGAGGAATTTGACCCCGGGATTGTCTGACTTCAGGACTCACCACGTAATACATAGAATGGAATGATTTTAATAAAATTGGGTCCACGCAGTTGAGTAAGGGCAAGCCAGTCTAACTCCCAAGCATCAGCAGCTGGTAGTGAGATGGCTGCTTGCCATTTCAGGCCAAGTTTCTTCCGCCGTGATGAGTGGGATGAGAGGCACCAGTCGTTGGCTATTTCAGATGACCTTGGGGGTTGAGAGTTATTGACGGTGCTTATCTCCTTTCTCCGCAGGTGGCTGTGCTACTGCAACGTGCCACAGTTCTGTGACAGTCTACCTCGGTACGAAACCACCCAGGTGTTTGGGAGGACACTGCTTCGCTCCGTTTTCACCGTTATGAGGCGACAGCTCCTGGAACAAGCCAGGCAGGAGAAAGACAAACTGCCTCTAGAGAAACGAACGCTAATCCTCACCCATTTCCCAAAGTAAGGGAGAGATTCTGCTAGTCTTTGTTCGATCTCAAGGCTTGGTAAATACGTGGCAAAGCCTGTATAAATAGTGATAGGGGACCTCCTTCTTCTCATCTCCCTGTGTGTGTCTGCTTGGGTATCTTCCAGTCTCTATGACCTTGACTGTCATTGCTTCCTTGGCCATCATCCCACCTGGGTCATTGTCTCTGTGTCTAATAGAATGGGGGCAGTACTTTGTTTTGTGTTTTCAGCTGCCAGAAGGTTAGAGGGGGTTGGGGGAGAATGTGAAAAGAGGAATTAATCTGTTTTGTGTCCGTCTCGGTCTTCAGCGCTTTCTGAGCACTGGTGAACCCCCTGCCCCAGCTGCAGTAGGCCTGCCCCCTCACGCTTTGGAAACCAAAGGCGGGCCCCGACAGAATACAGACCTCCTTCAGAATGGTCTTTGCACCTCTCAACTCAGCAGGCTGCAATATTTGTTCATTGCAGAAGACACATAAGCTCGAGCCCCCTTGCTTGTACTTTCCAGAGCTCAGTCACCAAAATAATCATCTGAATATTTTCCCAATGAAGGAAATGTGTCAAAGAAATAGGAAGTTGCAGTGCTGCAGCACTGGCCTTGGAAATGCATCTCAATGCTAAGAACCAAAAGTTTAGTCTAAGAGGTTGAGTGCTGGCAAGGGTGGGGCGGCGTGGGGGTTGAGGGTGTCGGGTGAGTGGTCCTGGAGCAGTGATAGCAAGACCTGGATGGCACAGTTCATTGTGGTGGTTTTCCTTCTGCCTAATCTCTGCTTGGTGGGGGAAGATTGAGGGTATAATTTGAAAAGGCTCTCTCAGGTATAGTCCAACCTTCCTTGCTCGTCCCCTTGAAAACTGCTGATGGAGGTAGAGAATAGAATTTAAGGGAGGAGGTCTTTCATCAAACATTGATGGAGCCCTGTTGTATTTGAGAAACTAGATTTTTGTTATAAATATACTATTACTAGATTGCCAGACTTGCCGTGTCCCCCAGAAAAGATAGTTTTCATAAAAAATTAAAAAAAAAAATTGAGTTAGTTCCAAGACAGCAACAACAAGAATGCTTTTCTGATGGAAATTGACTGAAACTTTTCTCATACTTTAATACAAAGGCTAAGCCTTAGATGGAGGGTGTCATGGCAGCCAACTCTGATGGGCTGAACTCCCAGTGTTTGTACCTTAATCCCAGAGTCCTGGTTTTCAGAATTTTCTTGAGGGCACTAGTACCTGAGACTGAGGCAGGACTTGAACATTTTGGTATCATCTGTGCAGAAAGGTTCAGAAGCACTGAAACTGTAGTTTGGAGATTGCCTCCAGATGTGTTATGAATTCTAGGCTGACTCATGTATTTCTGAGCTCCTTTTCGTCTCCTTCTAAAGCAATTGCCTTATTATTTCTCTATTACCTTTGCCACATAAGCATCATTTCAAGGTTTCAGAAAATGGCTATCATTCTGTCTCTAATCCAAAGGATAAAGAGTAGCCCCCCTCCCTTTTATGGTACTCAAAGAGAAATTTTAATTCTCTTGCATAGTAGCGTTTTTCCCCCACAGCAAATTCATTTTGCTTCTTGCAGATATTTGCTAATTATAGTGTGTTTTGTTCCTTCAGCCCATAGTTCTGGCATGCTTATCCTGTTGAGCTATAAAATCAAAGCCGCTTTCTTTTCTTCTCTCTTACTAATGGTAGGGTAAAACTACCACCCACTTCTCCCTTTAGGTCCCTTTTCATTGAATATGACAACATTTGAGGCTGTTGGGGATTTATACCAACAGATTTGGCAGCAGAATCACATATATTGAAGTCTGAGGTATTGTCTGGATCTTGGGCACTTTCTCAAAGTGAGAGCTGGGGTCAAGCTCCCCCTGCCCAGCGAGGTCTCCTGGATGTCGGCTGCATTCTCAGGGCTTACGTCCTTACCATCTTATTCTTGATATGTTGCCTTTTCTTCCACTTGGCTGGAGCTTGTGTCTTTTTTCCTATCCACCTGTTCACAAGGTTGTTTAAGTTTAGAATCTATATCCATTCAGAAAATGATAAGTGCAAATGTCGGAGAAAATTTGCTTGAGAAAAACAGAGAAGGAAAAGACCCTTCACGGCCCTGCCACTCTGAACCTCTTTTAGTGCTTTGAGACGTTTCTTTTTCCCTCCAGGTACTGGGTTATTTTATTCTACATAGAATTTTTCGTATGTAAAACAAACACTTTCCAGTGTCTTTATATGAGACCGTTATTTATTCACCTGTATATTTCTGAGCTGAAGGTAAGAGGCTGATGACTGCCATAGATGTTAGGACTTTTGTGGCTCTAGTAATAAATTCCTTTTTGGTCTTAATGTTGCTTTTATTTCTGTGTCTAGGTTTCTGTCCATGTTAGAAGAAGAAGTTTACAGTCAAAACTCTCCCATCTGGGATCAGGATTTTCTCTCAGCCTCTTCGAGAAACAGCCAGCTAGGTATCCAAACAGGTAAGTTTCTTTTAGCATAAATCAGAGCTTAAATCAGGAAGACCAAGCTGAAGACTTTGTTGCTGCTCATTCTGCATTTTTGTGTGTGTGTATTTCATCAGGAAATTGAAGAGCCAGCCAAAAAGCAAGCACATGGACAAATCCTGTGTCCACATCCCTATTAATGAGGGGAAGGCAGGTGCAACCCAAAATCTTGAAATAGTATCTTTATTAATGAGGAGTACAGGTGCCAACTAAAGAGATAAAAAAACAAACAAACCCACAAGTACAGGGTTTGCTTAGCTTGCACACCGCAGCTTAATGAGAGATTTAAATGCAAGGTGGCCCAGCTCTGTGGTCAAACGCTGGCTCTTTTCAAAGACACTTATCTCAGTCGATGGCCAGATATGTCCTGGAATCAACTCTCGGTCTGGTTTCAATCTGTGACGCCTGTTGTGTACATCCAGTTACTATGGTGGATGATGTTGGGGTGGTGAGTGAAGAGGGAAGTCCTGAGTCTTGGGGCATGAAATACTTCCTTATGGGGCCGAGGCATCCGTGCTATTGCCTGGAGTCGGCCAGTGGCATCAGTTGACATTCTGCGAGGAAGGAAAACAGATGCTTCTGGAATAACAGGGACCCCCTGAGGGAGGATTTGAATTCCTGCCTTTGACACTAGGAAGACTCGATGGAGAAGTCTGACAAGAAATGCCAAAACACCAATTTATGCATGGTTATGGGGAGAGACAGAATCTGAATTTTCTTTTTTCACTTTTTATTTTGAGATAATCTCAAGCTTACAGCAAAGTTGCAGAAATAATATAGGAACAGTACATAGAGCTCCAGCATACCCCACCCAGATGCCCAGGTTTACTGTTAGCATTTCACTACGTTTGTTATATCATTCTGTCATCTCTATTTACCTGTCATCTATCTATCGATCGATCCATATGTGAACATCTGAGAGGAGGTTGTGTGCATCGTGCTGCTTTAACACAACACTTTCCATGCACATTTTCTGAGAACAAGGACACATAAGAATTTTAATGAGTTTTTTAGCTGAGCTCTAGCTCCACGTGTAGTATGGGGACTTTTGAGTATCACCTCCACAAAGGTAATTTTATTACCTTTTTTCCCTGATTGAGGTGTAATTTACACAGAATAAGCTTAACCCTCTTTAGTGTACACTTCTGTGAGTTGACATGTGCACACAGTTGTGTAACCATCACCACAGTCAAATTACAGAACAGTTGAATCATCCCAGAAAATTCCCTCTTATCCCTTTGTTTACTCTGCCCCCAAACCCTGGCAGCCACTCATCTGTGTTTTGTTCCTCACGTGTTGTCTTTTCCAGAATGTTGAATGAACGGAGTATACAGTGTGTGGCTCTTTGCTTCTTTCACTCAGCATAACGCTTCTGAGAAGGCTGTTTGAAAAAAAAATTTTTTTTTAATCTAAAGGCCGAGTTTAGCTGTCAATACAATTAAATCTCTGCAAAGCAGAGACATGAGGAATGAGGGATTTGGGTTTGGGATTAAGCCCTTTTTGTTTTAACTCTTGTAGTCAGAAACATGTAAACACATCTTTTGAGTGCTGTTTTTAACCTTCGTCTATGGGATATAACTTCATGTTTCTCCAGGTCTTTCTGCACTTATTCGCTGTTTACTGGGCGTACTCTCTGCAGTTACTGGCCTCCACGTCCCTCTCTCTGTACCTGTGCCATTCGTTTTATCTTTATCTTATGTGGGTTTCAAATGGTCTCTCTCCCCCGAAGTCTTTCTTAATTCCTCCCATACCTTCTAGCAAAGAGTGGGTGTCCTTCTGCCAAACTCCCCCAGAACCTTGACTACACCATGTCATTAGTTCTCAAACTGGGCTGCACAATGGAATCGCAGGGGGAGATTTAAAATATTCTAGTTTCTGAGTTCCGTCTCAGGAAAGTGGGATGCCATTGGCCTGGGGTGTAGCCCGGGTATAGGGATTTTAAAAGGCTCCCCCAGTGATTCTAATGTGCAGCAAGGTTCAAGAACGACTGTCCTATAGGCTCCTTAGCTCATGTCCTCGGTTCCGTGTTTCCAGGATGCCTTCTCTCTGCTATGACTGTGATTTCGTGATGGTCAGAGGCCCAGTCTTGCCACAATAGTGATAATAATAACGTACCTTCATTAAGAGCTTGTTGCTGAAGCATGTTTCGTATCTTTTAGCCTTAGCTCAAACCCTGGACAATCGGTATCATTATCCCCTTTATGCAGATCAGGAGATAGCAGCTCAGAGAGGAGCAATCAATTGCCAGAGATCAGAGCTCAAAAGCGATGGAATTTGCGGGTTTCACGCCCAGACTTTCTGAATTCCTAACCATTGCACTGTGCAAAGAGCCAGAGCTGCAGCCACTACCCTGCAGTGCCTTGGTGTGCTGTGCAAGTGTGCAGAAGAATGCGCGTGGAAGGAGTGTGGGAAGAGCACAGTTTCCGCCTTCGGGCAGTGGGACGCCAATGCTACGCAGCAGGCTCAACTTAGTTCTCCTTCTGGAGAATCCCTGGAGAGGAATTCTCTGTGTGCTAAAACTGCCCTTGAACATGGGCTGTTCAGAACGCCTCCCGATTTGCCCAACTTCTGGCCACACTGTAATTGGTCCTAGAGCGGGATGGAGAAGTCAGAGGCTGTCTCAGAAGCTATGGGAGTTCTGTGGTTGTTTCTGTGGCCCGTTATGCTGGATTGCACACTTCGGTATTACCTGAAGCTGTCAGGAGTGGGCCATCCCCTCTTGCTCTATTCTAATTGCAGTTTCTCTCAGGGGAGAAGAGTATAATCAGCTACTTAATTGGCATGTCTGCACAGCTCTGCAATTGTGATAAATGGCATTTGTAATGATGGCACCAATGCTTTGCAGATACTCACATGTCTTCTGAATCACCAGAGGCTCTTCCTGGCTCAGAATCACGCCCGTGTTCTTTGAAATCCAGAAGTCTGTATCCTGCAAGGCAAACCCTATAGCCAGTGCTTAGTACACAACGATTCTTTACATGTCAATTGCTATTAAGTTGGAAGTGCCGTGTGTTGGTTTCTCTCTCTTGCTTGGCTTACCTACTGCATCACTTTGTTGGCTGCTGGGAATGTCCTCTGTGAACTGAACTGTGGCTGCATGAAAACTTAGATGAGCATGGTCCCTGGGCATGTGTCCCTGTTGCCACACTGTGTCCTGTACAGTGTGACCAGTGTCACTGCAAATGTCCATGCCCCTCACCACCTCTCACCTCTTCAGAGGCACGACTGGCAAAGCGACATCCCGCTGTCGACAGTGGCTTTCAAAAAAAAAATTCTTTTACATGAAAATGCTCTCACATTTACAGAAAAGTTGCAAGACCAGTACAAAAGAGTTCTATATACTGTATATACCCTGTACCCAGATTTACCGGTTGTTAACATTTTGCACATCTGCTCCATCATTGCCTCTCTGCATCTCTCTGTACGTATGTACATACATATATAAATGTTTTCTGAACTGTTTGAAAGTGAGTTGCAAACACCATGCCCCTTTACTTCCTTCAGTGGTCATCTCCCCAAAACAGGGATATGCTCTTATATAACTAGAATATAGTTCTCAAAGCCAGGAAATTTAACACTGCTACGGTATTATTGTCTAATCTATAGGCTGTCTTCAGTTTTTATCACGTTTCTCCATAATGTGGTTTTTAGCAATTTTTACATCACATCAGGAGAAACGTGATGTTGGTTTGTCCCATTATTGTTGGTATGAAGTTTGATCTCCTGGTTAAGGTGGTGTCCGCCAGGTTTCTCCACTGTGATGTTACCTTTTTACCCTTTTCCTGTAATTAAAAAGTACTTTTGTGGGGAGATACTTTGAGACTATATAAATATCCTGTCCCTCATCAAAATTACACTCACTCTGTTTAGCTTGCACTGATGATTCTTCCCTGAATCAATTATATGATGGCTGCAAAATGGTGATTTCTTGTTTTTTACTCCCATCCTTTCTTCCTTATTTATTTGTTGGCGTTCTCCTGTAAGGAAGAGCTTTTCCTTTGCCCCCACTTATTTATTCATTCATTCATTTACTGTTTTGTTCACATGGACTTGGATATCCTTTTTCTGTTTGATGGGGTTATAATCCACTGCTTATAATATTGACGCTCACATTGGCCCTGTGGCTTTTATTTTAAAGATGGCTTCTTTGTGATGTTGGACAGGAGTGGGATGGTCTCACGTGCACCTGGTTCCTTCTTGCCTAAGAAAGGAGTCCTCTAATATCCTCTTTTCCTTCTCTTGGGGAAGTTATCAGTCCGCCTCCTGTGGCTGGGACGATTTCATACAATTCCAACTCATCTTCCCTTGAGCAGCCGAATGGAGGGAGCATCAGTCCTGCCTGCAAAGCCTCTTCTGGGCTTGATTCAAACCCGGGTAAGCTCTTCATGGGGGATGAGAGAGGGATATGCCTTGCCCTAGAAGTTCCCATATCTGAGGAGTGCCGAAGATAGAGTCCGACTAACTACAGATTATGCATGACCAGGATTTAATGCCTGGAAATCACTTTGTGGTAGACTTTGGACGGTATTGGCTAGTTATTGCTGTGGAATAAACCAAGCCAAAATGCAGAGTCTTAAAACAGTAATCATGTGTTATCATGTGGCTGGCTGGGCTCAGCTGCTCTTACTGGATCTTGGCTAGGCTGCCCATGCATCTGCCCATCACCTGGGGGCTCTGTTTTGAGCATGGGCTTGGCCAGGGCACTTAAGCTGGAGCAACTCTGATACACTTACTTTTTAATACTCCTCCTGGGACCACTTGGGCTACCCAGAACATGTCCTTCTTGCGGTGATGGCAGAAACACCAGAGAACAAACAAGAATACATTGTCTCTTAAGGTCTAGGCTCGGAACTGGCACACAGTCACTTCCTTCTCATTCTCTCATCCAAAGCAAGTCAGAAGCAAGAGGTGAGGAAATATGCTTTAGTCCTTTTGTAGGAAGAGTTGCACAGTCACATGGCAAAGTGTGTGCATGCCAGGAGGAGTAAAGAATTTGGCCATTAATGTCATCTACCACATGCACAAAAACATCTCTTAACCCTAGATACCTTTCACAGTTATAGAATGTTTTGAAGGATGCATTTCTTCCCACACACTTAACCTCACATAAACCTAGGATGTGACTAAAGTTTGACGTAAAAGAAGTGAAATAGGGAGAGAAGAAGACTTTACATGCAGTGTACCAAATACTTAGCACGTAGACCACCATTTTCCCTCCCACTTCCAAGGCACAGCATTAATCAATCCAGGAACTCTTTGCCAGTGCGCTTGGGTGGAGCTTCAGATGTTGTTTTATCATTTCACTCCAGGCCTATTAGCAGTCTATCAGGGTTGGAACACATGAGATATAAACATTGGCTGTGAAATAAATAGTTCACAGTGTTACTCTTGGAGGATCATGTGATTTGGAAACTTCTTGGTCAGGTGACTGAAATTATTCTCACTCACCTCCAAAGCAACTAAAAATGTTATGAAAGTAAGAAATCAGCAAAAGCCATTTTGTAACGTCAGTGTAATATTTATAGAATCGTCGTCTATTGCCAAGGTACTTTATATTGCCATGCTTCTTTTTAACTGAAAATAGTGGAAATGCTATATGGACATATGCTCAGTGGGCTTCACACCCTAAGGAATAAATTAGATTTGAACAATTAAGACAGTCTTTAAAATTCTAATTGTAAAAATAAATATATGTTATGATGAAAAAAGGAAAGTCAAAACATGAAAGGAGAAAGGAGCAAAAAGCCGCCATGTTATCTCATGAGAAATGTGGGATAAGGTTCTTTCTCTTTACCCGGTCTTTCCCAGCAAGTGGCAGATTGAGATGGCATCTACTTCTTAGACCAGTGACTGCTTTGTGAGGCATTATTTTAAGACAAAAAAGCAGTGGGGACAAAGAGGGTCATTTCATAATGATAAAGGTAATTTCAGGAAAATAAAACAATCCACTTGTATGTTTAAAATAATTTAGCCTCAAAATATAAAAAGCAAAAAATAACCGAAGTACAAGAAATAAATCAACCACCATAACTAGAGGTTTGAACTAACATTTCTGAGTAATTCATAGATTGAGCAGACAAAAATAGCAGTAAGGATACAGAAGAGTTTAAAACATGGCCAAAAAGCTTGATCTAATGGATGTCTAGAGCTCAGTTACTTCAAAACTTAGAAATAACTTCCAGAATGACATTGTGAATTACAACAACTGCTCTCATTTTAGTCCATGGAGCAAGTTTCAAAACCTCCTGACATGTTGGTATCACACAGGCCTTGTTCTCTGACAAAACAAGAAATGTTAGAAATCAACCACCAATGACAACTAGAATCACACCATGATTTGCAAATTAAGAAACACATGCCTGAAAACTCACCTATCAAGTTAAAACATTATCCAAAAAAATGGAAAATATTCGGAATAAGTCTGTGGTTTGTAGTTATCTTGACCTCCTCCCTTCTCTCCCACCTTCCACCACCACCCCTTCCTTGGTAAATGGAGACCTGACCCATTTATCGATCATGCTCATTAATGTTGTTAGAACATTCGTTGGATTGGCAAGTATCACCTATATTGTGTTTAAAATTTCATGTTGTTGCCCTTTTTATTTGGGTTGATATAGGAGAAAAGAGGAAAATGAATGATTCTCATGCTCTGGAGGAGGCCAAGAAGCCCCGGGTTATGGGGGATATTCCGATGGAGCTAATCAACGAGGTCATGTCTACCATCACGGACCCCACAGCCATGCTGGGACCAGAGGTCAGCAGGGCAAACCTGAGCAGACAGCTGGTAGACCCCTTCCGCTCCTCCGCCCACTCCAGCTGTCAGAATGGGGATGATAACTCTGAGATAGTCACACATCGCTGCCCTGGTTTGCATTTTATGGAGTGGGAAGGGTGGGGAGGGAGGGTAGGACCAACTGGTTAAGAGACGATTCCCTTGTAGAATACCATATCACAGGGAAACATACATACTAGTAATGGAACACAACTGAAGGCATCTTTCTGCTTAACTTTTTATTTTGGAAAATTTCAAACACTCATAAAAGTTACAAGAATTCTATGACAAAGAGCTATAGATTCTTCACCTAGAATCACCTGTCGTTAATACTGTGCAACATTCTCTCTCTCTCTCTCTCTCTCTCTCTCTCTCCTGTGAACTGTTTGGAGCCATTTCAGACTTTAACACAGATGTCATAACCCCTAACTATTTCTGTATGTATCTTCTAAGAATAAGGCTATTCTCTTACATAACCACAATATAGTTATCACTCTCAAGAAAATTTAGCCTGGTTTCCATATTATTATTGTCTAATGTGTTAATACAGTAAGCAGGCCAAATCGGTTCTGCTGCCTGTTTTGTAAATAAAGTTTTATTGAAGCATATTGTTTTTGGACTCTTGTCCTGTAACAGCAGAACTGAATAATTGAGAAGGGTGATGTATGGCCCACAAAGCCTAACATACTTATTACCTGTCACTTTATAGAAAAGTTTGCCAACCCTTAGCCTATTATAGAACCATATCCAAATTCCCCTTTTGTCCAAATTATGTCCTTTATAACATTTGTTGTTGTTAAAAGATCAGTCAGGGATCTAGTATTGCATTTGGCTCTTTTCTGTTTATCTCTTTAGTTTCCTTTAATCTAGATCTTTCAAGACACTGACATTGTTGAAAAGCCCTGGTTACTAGTTCTGTATAACATGACCTTTATTTGGATTTGCCTGATTATTTCCTCATGGTTAGCTTTAGGTAAAACATTTTTGGTAAGAGCACTGCAGCCGTGTTTGTGGGAGGACAGCTGAAGACATTTCTCGTAGCTGCTAGATGATGATGAAATGCTTCCACTGCTATAAAGTGGGTTTGTAGATTATTTTGCAAAACATCCTTAAAAAATTTTTTTGTGCTACTCTGCTAGATTAAAGTAGTAATTTTTCATCTGTTATGTTTCCTTAGGTGATCATTTTATGGTATTGAGAATAATTCAGAGTACTGGAATGAGGTGGAGAGCAAAAAATCTCATCATAAAATTGCCGTTTGCATTTCCTTCTAGATATCCAGTCTGTGAGGATTCAAGACTGAAGTCCCTTTTGTAAACTTGTCTTTCAGGAATTTAGTAACTTCACAGATTAGCTGAGCTTAGTTTTCCCACCTATAAAATGGGAATGCCATTACCCATTTCAAAATCTGTTGGGTGGATTTAATACTATGTTGGAGGTGGCTTGTAATACCATACACGGATGCAATTGTTAAAATTTCATGAGTTTTGTGAACTGTTTGTTAACTACAGTTGTGGCTTGAAAGTGACCAAGGTGTGCATATTTAATCTGGGCAGCTGGCTGTAGATCATGGAAATAAGAAATGCTACAAATCAGAGCTTTTCCTCTCTGGAGAGTTGTTTGTTGAGCATTTACCTGCCCTCTACTAGGTGGCTTAACTAGGATGGAGAACATGAATTGCTGACACAGAGTTGTGCTGCCAGCTATGGTTGAGTGTGAGTCAGCAGATATTCCTCTGGAGAGAAAAGTGACCCCCAAAAAGAGGTGCTAACGATTTAGACATGAATTGGGCCTGTAATGAGAATTTGGGATCTTCCATTCCAAGGGTCTTGAAAGCTCAGTCAGATGGGATTCCGCTTAAACCAGCGTTGGCAATAGCCCGCAGGCCAAGTCCACACTGTCCCTGTTGTTGTTTTTCAAATAAAGTTTTATTGGAATACTGCCACGCACATCCGTTTACCGATTGCCTATAGCTGCTTTCACACTACAAAGGTAGTTGAGTACTTGCAACAGACATTATGGCTCACAATGTCAGAATATTTGCTATCTGTCCCTTTTTGGAAAAAGTTTGCTTATCCCTAATCAAGACCAGGTATCTCCCACGCGCATGTATTACAATGCTCTGACCTCTGAAAACGCTTTACCTGGCTTTTCTAATTTGTCTTCATGCCGTGTGTGTGCCTGCACACATGGCCATGCACGTGTGTATGTGGGACCCCGAAAACCCTCAAACCCATGCCGTATTAGAACAGACAAGCTTTTTTATGTCCCATCCCCAGTCTGTCCTCGAGAAGAGCGGAGCGTGATTTTCCCCTCTCTCCTGCATCTCAGACCAATTTTCTCTCGGCACACTCGGCCCGGGATGAGGCGGCCCGGCTGGAGGAGCGCAGGGGTGTCATTGAGTTCCACGTGCTCGGCAATTCCCTGAACCAGAAGCCCAATAAGAAGATCCTGATGTGGCTGGTGGGGCTTCAGAACGTGTTCTCCCACCAGCTGCCCCGGATGCCCAAAGAGTACATCACACGCCTCGTCTTTGACCCGTACGTCCTGCTTGGTTTTCCCTTCTCCCTAATTTCCTTTTTAAATGAAATGGGAACTCCTTAGACAATGAAAGTGAGCCACAGTGACCCACAAATCCTACAGCCTCAAGTCACGCCGTTGGATGCAGAGCTGCATCAAACTACTTTCCCTGTCTAAAAGAACTGAGCTGAATTTTCCAATAGTTTATCAATTTCTGTGTTAATAATAACCAAGCTCTGTAGTCGACATTGCTGGCCACCAACCTGTGCTTTATTCACTATAGCGATGATAGAAATTAAATCTTCCACACACATGCTGCCCTGTCTTTGAGATCCTCAGGCGCGTCTCGAATGACTGGTGCTTTGTACTGCTGGGAGCTCATTTGGAGCCCTGTGCAGGCAAGCTGCTCTCAAAAGTCCACTCAAGGGATGGTCTACGGAGAGAGTGGCCACGTGAAGGCTTCCTTAAAAACTGGGGATATGCCCTTCTGCCCTTTTCTTGGTTGGTTAATAAGGAACACTCCCAAAAGTATTTACATAACCAAGATTGGTCAAACTTTGACGTCTTCTTCTTTCAGGAAACACAAAACCCTTGCTTTAATTAAAGACGGCCGTGTGATTGGCGGCATCTGCTTCCGCATGTTCCCGTCCCAAGGATTCACAGAGATAGTGTTCTGTGCTGTAACCTCGAATGAGCAAGTCAAGGTAAGGGTAAGCCAAGCTCTTGGAAGAAGAGCAGAAAGTGGGTCTTCTCGCTAAAGCTTCAGAGCTGCTTGGGCAGGTCTCTCTGTGCCATGCACAGAGGAGGTTTGGGATAAGAGGTCAGGACGTCGTGAAAAGGGCCCCCTCGCCGTGAGTGGACGTGTATGTGTGTGAGGAGAGGAAATGGTTCTACACCCAACAGGTCGGGTGGCGCAGGCTTGGGTGGCACCTGGGGCAAGGTGCAGGGACACCCCATGGCCCACTTTTCACGTTAGGTGTAGTCTACGGAAAATGAAGTAACATTTAAAAATCACTCTACATCTCATCGTTCAGTGTTAATTTAAACGCGCACACACTTACACACACACACACACACTCAAATGGCAACACTGGATCACCAGAAAGGATATGGTGTGATGTGGATTTGGAAGATGACGTAGGCAGCTTACACGTCAGACAGATTTCTTACGATCTTGTACCTGAAGAGGGATAAGGACTAAAGAAATTCTGTAAGGAAAGATGGAAAGTTTGAATAAATTTGTGAGTAAATTTCAGATGGAACGTGGTGTTCTGTTTGTGTGTGGCTAATTTACCTTCGCAATTGTCCTTGACTTCGGCCTCTTACCCCCGCTGAAACTATGGCTGTGTTTTAGTTGCTTTGCAGTCTAGCTAGAGAGAACTCGGCTCTCAATAGTAGAGAGAGCTCTCGTCTCGACTTGGTTGTGTTCTACTGTGTTCTTAGGAAGAGGGAATCAGGAAAGGTATCCTTAGAATAGTATTAATTAGGTATTTTGGGGACGCTAAAGAATAACCATCTAGACATGTAGTGGAAAGATAAGCAGCTCACGGTTAGATGGTTGCCAATTAGATGGTGTAAGGCAGTGTTGTCCAACAAATACAACACAAGCCACTGATGTGAGTCCAATATGCGGTTTCAAATTTTTCTAGTAACCACATTAAGAAAAAAGAAACAAGGCGTATTTAATTATAAAAACATGTTCTTTTACCCAGTATATCCAAAATATCGTCCTTGCCACGTGTACTCAACGCGAAAAGTAATTATCGATGAGAACAAGAATTTTGCATTCTTTCCTACGCTCTTCGAAATCCGGCGTGTACTTGACACTCAGAGCACAACGCAGTTTGCACTAACCGTTAGTGCTCAACAGGCACGTGTGGCCAGTGGCTACTGCATTGGACAGCGCCGTTCTCACAACGTCATCGGCTCCTCCAGCTGCCAAGAGGCAACTTCTTTTACAAGAACCACAGCTAAGCCACTGGCAGGAATCGTCTGTTGAGGGCTACAGCCAGTGCTGTGGTCCCTTTTGCTTTTTTTAAACAGCATTGCTGTCCGCTCACAGGGCCAGTTACAGCTGCTGAGAGGTATTTATTTTCACTGAGCCTAAGTGGGGCTTTTTGTCTCTGAGTTACAGTAGTGGACAGCAACGGGCAAACTCAATTCATCAGTCTTATGTTTGTCACGCTGGCTAGGGAAGGGGAGGGCCCAGGTTCACTTGGAGCTGGTCTCGGGCTCCTTTTTCAGGGAATTCCGACAGCGTGTCTTTAGGTGGTGCTGTCTCCGTGTTTATCACTTGTTTCTGTTGTTGTTTTTCCCTAGCCACAGTGACACACTTAATTTCTGATATCCAGAGTGTAGGAACTTAGAGGAAATTTTTGTTTGGCTTTTCATAGGGAGAAGACTTAGAAAATATGTCCTTGGATCGTAGTTGCAGGAAAGTGATTGCGTAATTTTTGTTTTCAAAGACAGCCACACCTTGTTTGGAAAGGTTGGTTAAGGTTGACTTGGCCACTTTTAGGGTCACCAGAGGGAGACTAAAGGTATTTAATATGAATTGGACATTTTGTTCTATTGCTTCCCAGAAGGGCATTTTATTTTTTTCCCCCAAAACCATGTAATTTTCTAAAGACATGGAGGAAGGTGGCCAAACATCACAAACTCAGTTGGAAGAACTAGGAAAGAACCACATCTTGCAAGTGACTTTAACTGTGGTTTTAGAAAATGAGCATTAGACTTCCAAAACTGGGTGGAACGCCTGAGTTTGACAGAAGCCCTGTGTGTGCGTGGACGCACACACACGCAAAATCACAGTGTTGAGAACACGCTGTTTGGTAGAAATAGGAATGGGAGAAACACTGTTATAAGTTATGCCATTAATTAATGGTTAATGAACAAATCCTGAGACATGTGACTGCCCTGCATATTTACATTTTTCTAGGCTTTACTCTAAATTAAAGGTTACTGAGTTTTCTGATTCATCAGCTCTAGACAGGAATACCCCTGAACTGGGGCACTGCGCCGATGAGAAGTATAACTGAATGGGTCCCAGCGGTGGTGGCCCCTATTTGTGACAACAGCAAATTCGTATGTGGAGGTCTTAAAATTTTTCTTTTGTGTACTAAAAGTCTTGCCTAAAAGGTACATTAAAAATTTGTATCCAGTCATTTAGGAGAATCAAGCTTACATACACATTCCTGTGAATGCTTTAAATAAGATTTTTTATGTGAATTTATCTTGCTCAAAGCTACTTGAAGCTCCTCACCCAGTCTTAGACTATCTTGTCGTCTAGAATCTTTTTTATTAGAGGAGTTGTGAGCTTACAGAAAAATCATGCATAAAATAAAGAGTTCCTATATACTGCCCTATTATTAAAACCTTGCATTGGTGTGGTACATTTGTTGCAATTGATGAAAGCATATTTTTTATTATTGTACTTTTGCTGTAGACCTTTGATATAACTTAAGGTTCACTGTTTGTGTTGTACAGTTTTATAGGTTTTTTTTTTAAGTTTTATTCTAGTATATATATAACCTAATATTTCCCTTTAGCCACATTCAAATATATAATTCAGAGCTGTTTATTATGTTCACAATGTGAACTATCACATCGCCATCCATTGTCAAAAGCTTTCCATCATCCCAGATAGAAACTCTGTGTATTTTAAGTCTCAACTCCTTATTCCCTACCTGAACCCCATCCCAGACCTATATTCTAGATTCTGCCTCTATGAGTTAAGTTATTCTAATTATTTCATATCAGTGAGATGAAACAATATTTGTCCCTTTGCGTCTGGCTTATTTCACTCAACAGGACGTCTTCAAAGTTCCTCCATGTTGTCACATATATCAGAACTTCATTCCTTTTCACAGTTGACTAATAGTCCATGTGTGTATGTATCACATTTTGTTTATCCACTTATCAGTTGATGGACACTGGGGTTGCTTCCATCATTGGACAATTGTGAATAATGCCGTTGTAAACATTGGTGTGCAAATATCTATTCAAATCCCTGCTTTCAATTCTTTTGTGTCTATACCTAAACTGGGATTGTCGGGTCACATGGTTATTCTGTACTGAGCTTTCTGAGGAACCACCAAACCTTTCACAGTGCTTGTACCATTTTATTTTATTTTATTTTATATATTTTTTTAACTTTATTTTGTACATTTAATAATTGAAAATATAAACAATTAAAAACTAAAAAGTAAACAGATGAATAAATACATACATTTCTCAAATGTACTGGATACATATAAATTTTTTTTTTAGTCAAACAATATGTCATGCAATATATTTGGCTCATAGTAACGCAATCATACAGTATTTGTCCTTTTGTGTCTGGCTTGCTTTGCTCAACATTATGTCCTCCATTGTACAATTTTTAAGATTATACTTTTTGTGCTATTGTTTCACCTCCAGGAGAAAACTTTCTTTTCTCTGTGCCTTTTCTGGGAATCTTGGTCTGTTCTGTTTGATCTCGTGCAGAATTTTCTCCCCAGCTCCTATGATTTGTTTAAATTCTCCCCATCACTCAGTGCCCCCTTTTCTTTACACTTTCAGTTCTGGAACCCGCCCTGTCTTACAATCTCTTTCCCCCTCTTTTTTATTTTTATTTTTTCTTGTGAGGCTTTTCTGTCTCTGATCTTCCCTGTTAGGGTATCCCATCCTGGGGATTCAGATGGGGTCAATCCAGAAAGTCAGTTTTGCATTTAGGTGATCCAACCAACAGGAACTAGATTGAGTGTGTGCAGCTCTTGCTAAAAGTTTTGATATGGTCTTCACCCCCATACCCCCAAGAGCCCTTTTCAGCAGCTTGTGTTCTGCCCTTGGTCCCTGTGGACTTGAGTCCCTTTGCCTGGAGATGCATGGGGTTCTAACTCACTGCTGTGAGCGGCTCTCTGCATCCGTGGCAGGAGGGACTTGGGACTGTGCTGCCTCTGCCTGATTCCCCAGCTGCATGGGGCCCAGTGAGAGGGAGGAGTCCAGACTGGTGGGTCCAGGTCAAAAATTTTCTACCTGATCTTGGAGATTATTTTTCTTTTTCTTCGAGTCAGCATTTGTGGAGTCATTCTCCAATCTCTGTCATTCTCCAGAATTCTAATCAAGTGGGATTTGTCCTTTTATTTGTTGATTCTGCGGGGAGACTTTTCCAGAGGATGTCTTATGTCACTATGTTGAGGGCATCAGAATTGAAATCTTAACAATACCTGGTCTTCCAATCCATGAACATGGGATGTCCTCCCATTTATTTAGGTCTTATTTGATTTCTTTTAGGAACATTTTGTAGTTTTCTGTGTATAAGTCCTTTACAGCCTTGCTTAGATTTTTTCCTAGATATTTGATTGTTTTAGGTGCTGTTATAAACGGATGTTTTTTCTTGATTTCTTCTTCCAATTGTTCATTTCTAGTGTATAGAAATATTACTAATTTGGGGGTGTTGGCCCTGTATGCCTCCACTTTGCTGAATTCATTTATTAGCTCTCAGAGCTTTGTTGTGTACTTTTTTTCCCAGCTTTTTCTGTATAAAGGATCATGTCATCTGCAAATAGGGAAAGTTTTCCTTATTCCTTTCCAATTTCAGTACCTTGTTTTCTTTTTCTTGCCTAATTGCTCTGGCTAGAACTTCCAGTACAATGTTGAATAACAGTGGTGACAGTGGGCACCATTGCCTTGTTCCTCATCAAAAGGGAAAGCTTTCAGTGTTTCACCATTAAGTATGATGTTAGCTGTGGGTTTTTCATATAGGCCTTCTATCATGTTAAAGAAGTTTCCTTCTATTTCTAGCTTTCTAAGTGTTTTGGTTTGTTTGTTTTTTAAGTAAGAAAGTGGTACTGAATTTTTTCAAATTCCTTTTCTGTGTCAATTGAGATGATCATATGGTTTTTCCCCTTCATTCTGTTAATATGGAATATTCCATTAATTGATTTTCTTATTTTGAACTGTCCTTGCATTCCTGGGATAAATCCCACTTTATCATGGTGCATAATTCTTTTTCAATTTTTTTAATTTTAATTTTTTACTTATTTATCCACCCCCCCACCCCCCGTTGTTTTGTGCTCGCTGTCTGCTCTCTGTGTGTTCTTCTGTGTCTGCTTGTCTTCTCTTTAGGCGGCACCGGGAACTGATCCTGGGACCTTCCGGAGTGGAAGAGAGGCCGCTCAATCTCTTGCGCCACCTCAGCTCCCTGGTCTGCTGCATCTCTTATTGTCTCTCC
>JAQZBX010048195.1:0-20267 GCA_029593785.1 Cabassous unicinctus | reverse complement strand
AAAAAAAGATTAAACTAAACCCAAATTGAGCAGAAGGAAGGAAATTATAAAGATTAGAGCAGAGACAATTGAAATAGAGAATAGAAAACAACAGAGAGAATCAATGGAACAAAAAGTTGGTTCTTTGAAAAGATCAGTGAAATTGACAAACCACTAGCTAGACTGACAAAGAAAGAAAGAGGATGCAAAAACCAAAAATCAGAACTGAAAGGGGAAACATTTCTACTGACCTTAAAGAAATAAAAAGAATTATGAAAGGATACTATGAATAATTATACACCAACAAATTAGATAAACTAGATGAAATGGACAAAATCCTATAGATGCACAAATTACCTAATCTGACTCAAGAAGAAATAGAAGAGCTCAATAGACTAGTAACAAGTAAAGATATTAAATCAATAAGCAAAAACCTCCCACCCAAAAAAAAGTCCAGAATCAGATAACTTCACTGGAGAATTTTGTCAAACATAGAAAGACGTCATGCCAGTCCTTCTCAAACTCTTTCAAGAATTGAAGAGGTGGGAATATTTCCTAATCCATTCTATGAGACCAGCATCACCTTAATACGAAAGACAGATAAAGATATCACAAGAAAAGAAAATCAGAAGTCAGTACTTTCAGAATGAATATAGATGTGAAAATCCTCAACAAAATACTAACAAATTGAATCCAACAACACATTAATAAGATTATACTCCATGATCAATTGGGATATATCTCAGGAATGCAAGGGTAGTTCAACATAAGAAAATCAATTAATGTAATACACTACATTAAGAGAATGAAAGAAAAAAAAGCCAATCATATCAATTGATGAAAAAAAGGCATTTGACAAAATCCAGCACCCTTTCTAGATAAAAACACACTGAAAGATAGGAATAGAAAGAAACATCCTAAACATGATAACGTGTGTATATGAAAAACACAGAGATAACATTATACTCAACAGTGAATGACTGAAAGCTTTCCCACTGAGATTGGGAACAAGACAAGGATGCACGCTGTCACCACTGTTATTCATTATTGTGCTAGAAGTTCTAGCTAGAGAATTAGGCAAGAAAAAGAAATTAAAAATCACCCAAATAGGAAAGGAAGAAGTAAAACTTTCACTATTCACTGATGATATGATCCTATACCTAGAAAATCCCGAAAAAATCTACAACAAACTATAGAACTAATAGATGAGTTCAGCAAAGTGATGGGTTACAAGAATAATATGCACAAATCAGTAGTGTTTCTATATACTACTAATAAGCAATCTGAGGAGGAAGTTAGAAAAAATTCCATTTACAATAGTGACTAAAAGAATCAAATATTTAGGAATAAACTTAACAAAGGACATAAAGGACCTCTATTCAGAAAACTACTAAACATTGCTAAAAGAAACCAAAGAAGACCTAAATAAATGGAAGAACATTCCATGTACATGGATTTGAAGGCTAAATATCATTAAGATGGCAGTTCTACCTAAACTGATTTTCAGATTCAATGCAATCCCAATAAAACATCCAACAGCCTTATTTTTTTTTTTTACAGAAATGGGAAAGCCAATTACAAATTTATTTGGAAGGGTAAGGGGTGCTGAATAGCAAAAAAAAAATGCCTGTAAAAAGAAGAATGAAGTTGGAGGACTTGCACTTCCTGACTTTAAAGCATATTACTTAGCTACAGTGGTAAAAAAAAATAAAATAAAACTACTTGGTTCTGGCATAAAGATAGACCATGGAACTGGATGGAGAATTCAGAAATAGACCCTCACATCTATGGTCAAGTGATTTTTGACAAGGCTATCAAAACCACCCAGCTGGGTCAGAAGAGTCTATTCAACAAATGGTGTTGGGAAAACTAGATATCCATAGCTAAAAGAAAGAAGGGGACCCCTATCTCATGCTTTATACAAAAATTAACTCAAAATGGATCAAGGACCTAAATATAAAAGCTAGAACCATAAAACTCTTAGAAAAAAATGTAGGGAAACATCTTCAAGAACTTGTGGTAGGTAGTGGTTTCTTAAACCTTATATTCAAAGCACAAGCAATGAAAGAAAAAAAATAGATAAATGGGACCTCCTCAAAATTAAACACTTTTGTGCTTCAAATGACTTTGTTAAGAAGGTGAAAAGCAGCCTACTCAATGGGAGAAAATTTTCAGAAACCACATATCTGATAAGGGTTTGATCCTCATGTTATATACAGAGATCATACAACTCAAGGATAAAAAGACAAACAACCCAACTAAAAAATGGACAAAAGATTTGAGCAGAAATTTTTCCAAAGAAGAAATACAGATGGCAAAAAGCATATGAAAAGATGCTCAATATCACTAGCTCCTAGAGAAATTCAAATAAAAACTACAATGATATATCATTTTACGCCTTACAGAATGGCCATTATTTAAAAAACAGAAAACTACAAGTGCTGGAGAGGATGTAGAGAAATGGGAACACTGCTTCACTGTTGGTGGGGGTGTAAAATGGTACAGCCTCTGTGGAGGACAGTTTGGTAGTTCCTCAGGAAGCTAAATACAGCACTGCCATATGATTCAGCAATCCCACTACTAGAAATACATTAAGAAGAACTGAAAGCAGGGAAATGAACAGACATTTGCACACCAATGTTCATAGCCACATTATTCCCAATTGCTAAACAATGGAAACAACCCAATTGTCCAACAAATGATGAATGGATAAACAAAATGTGGTATATACATACGATGGAATACTATTCAGCTATAAGAAGAAATGAACTTGGGGTGCATATGACAACATGGGTGAATCTAGAGGACATTATGTTGAGTGAAATAAGCCAGACATAAAACACAAATATTGTATGGTCTCACTAATTTGACTAAATACGGCGAGTAAACTCATATTGTTAAACTATAGAATATAGATTACTAGGAAATAGAATGTGGTTTGAGAAGGGTGACCTGATGTTCAATGTATGTTGAATGTTTAACAAGGAGGATTGTAAAGGGGGAAATGGTTAGAGTTGATGGTAGACATTATAGTGAGTATAATCAACACTGCTGATTTATAAATGTCATTGTGGCTGAAAGGAAATTAATATCAACTGAAAGAAAGTAAAGGATAATCTAGGGAGGGTATAGCATAGTGATTTCCATGGTGAATGATGATTGTGGTTAATAGTACAAATACAAGAATATATTCCTCTATTTCAAGGTGTTAAGAATATAGAGATATATGGGGGAAATATAACTAATATAACATAAAGATTATAGTTCAACAGTAATATTCTAATATTTTTTACAGCAATGGCAAAGAAGGTACTATATTAATGCTAAGAGTCAATAATGGTGGAGTTTAGGGGGTATGGGATTTTTCCTTTTGGAATAATGAAAATTTTCTGAAATGGACTGAGCTGATGACAGCACAACTGTATGACAAAACTGAGACCCACTGAGTGTACATTTTGGATGGGTGGTACCAGGCAGGGGACTGTATAACACAGTGAACCCCATGGTGAATGATGGATTGTGGTTAACAGTACAAATATGAGAATGCTCTCTCATGAACTACAACAAATATATAATACTAATAAATGATGTTAATAATAGAATGGTTTGTAGGAGAAATACACCAAATATAAGCTATGGACTATAGAGAGTAGTAATATTATGATGATATTCTTTCATCATTTGTAACAACATAGTAAGGTGTTTGTGGTGGAGTGATGCATGGGAATCCTGTATCGTATGCATGATTATTTTGTTAACTTACAACTTCTCAAATAAAAAAAGAAATAAAAAAAAAAAACATTAACACAACATAGCATATCCCCCTTCCCCCAAAAAAGTAGATTGAGGATTTGAATGCTGAAAAAAGAAAAAAGAAAAAGAAAAAAAAATTCCAATGATTTTCTTTGCAGAAATGGAAAAGCTAATCATCAAATTCATATGGAAGGGCAAGGGGCCCCAAATAGCCAAAAACATCTTGAAAAAGAACAATGTTATAAGACTCACACTTCCCAATTTCAAAACTTTTTACAAAGCTATGATAATCAAAAAAGTGTGGTGCTGGCACAATGGAAGACAAATGAACCAATAGAATAGAACTGAAAATTCAGAAAAAAATTCCCACGTATATGTCAACTGGTTTTTGACAAGGGTGCCAAGTGCACTCAATCAGAGAATAATGTCTTCAACAAATGGTGCTGGGGAAAGTGGATATCCATGTGAAAAACAATGAAAGTAGACCCATACTTCACTTCATATACAAAATTTGACTCAAAATGGATCAATGACTGAATATAAGACCTGAAACTATAAAACCTTTTGAACAAAACATAGGGAAACACCTTCAGGAACTGATATTAAACAATGGGTTTTTAGACTTTACACCCAAAGCAGGAACAATGAATGAAAAAACTGATAAACTGGATTTCCTCAAAATTAACAACTTAGGTGCATCACAGGATATTAACAAGAAAGTGAAAAAATCCTGCAGAATGGGAAAAAATGTTTGAAAAGCACATACCTGATAAGGGTTTAATATCCATAATATATAAAGAACACCTTCAACTCAATAATGAAAAGATATATAACCCAAGTTAAAAATGGTAAAGGACTTAATAAACATTTTTTCAAAGAAGATATACAAATGGCTGAGAAGCATATAAAAATCTGTTCAATGTAGTTAGCCATTAGGGAAATGCAAATCAAAAATATAATGAGATACCACCTCACACTCACAAAAAAGGGCTATTAAAAACAACAACAACAACCAGAAAATAACAAGTGCTGGTGAAGATGTAGAGAAAAAGGAACCCTAGTACTTTATTGGTAGGAATGTAAGATGGTGCAGCTGTTCTGGAAAATAATTTGGTATTCCTCAAAAAGTTACACATGCAGCCATCATATAATCCAGCAGTCTCACTTCTAGGTATATACCCAAAAGAATTGAAAGCAAGAACTCGAACAGATATGTGTACACCAATGTTCATAGCAGCATTACTCACGAGAGCCCAAAGATGGAAGCAAGCCAAGAGTCCATAAAAGATGAATGGCTAAACAAAATATGATATATCCATACAATTGAATATTATTCAGTCATAAAAAGCAATGAAGTTCTCATACATGCTACAATATAGATGAACTTTGAAGATATCATGTTGAGTGAAATAAGACAGGCACAACAAGACAGATATTGTATGATTCCACTTAGTGAAATAACTAGAATATGCATTTGGTTATTCACAGAGGCAGAAAGTAGAGTGCCTGTTAACAGGGTGAAAGGAGGGAGAATGGGGAGCTAATGCATAATTAGTGCACGGTTTCTGTTTGGGGTGAAGGTAAAGTTTTGGTAATGGATGGTGGTGGTGGTAGCGCAGCATTGTGAATGAGATTAATGGCACTTAATTGTATATTTGGGAGTGATTGAGATGGGAAATTTTATGTTGCATATATTTTATCACAATTTTTAAAAGGAGGTACTAAAGAGACAATGACAATTAAATTTAATACATGATCATGGTCTGGATCTAATTATGGAAGAGAAAATGCCCCAAAGAGCACTATTGGGACAATTGAAAAAATTAAAATATGGACTGTATACTTTATGTCAATGTTAAATATCTTGAACTTGATAGCTGTACTTAAGCTAGTTAGATAGTTGCATGTCCTTGTTCTCAGGAAATGTACATGGAAGTGTTAAATGTTAGAGGAACATGATGTATGCAACTGACTCTCAAATGTTTAGAAAATAGATTAGATAGACAGTTGATAAGATAATAGATAGGTGGGTAGATAGAATGATATAACAAATGTGGCAAAATCCTAATTAATTGGTAAATCTGGGTATCTGCGTGGGAGATATGTTGGCATTCTATGTATTATTTCTGTATGATTTTTGCAACTTTCCTGTAAGATTGAAATTATTACAGAATATAAAGTTTTCTTAAGCACGTGATACACTTAAGTAAATTGTGAAACTTAAAATATTATTTTATTTGTTCTGGGGCAGTATAAACATAGCAAAGTTTTCATCAGGATAGAATAAAAGTAAGTAAGGTGGAAACAAAGGGATTGTCTGTGCTCCTTACACTCTTTGAACATGATATATCTAGATTCTCCAAAGTTTCTTCCCATTACTATTCTTTTCTTGTTCAATATTACTTTCCTGGGAATCTGATCCACATCGAGTCTTCAACTACACCAACACACCAATGTCTCCAAAATGACGTGCCGGAGATCAGTAGGTTCCATGTTCAAATGAGTTAGAGAAACTGCAGATGTTGGAGATCTGTACCATACATTACAAAAAAAAAAGGCTTTGTGAAGTCGTACAGTAACAGTAGTCTGATGAACATCTATTAAGAAACACTATCCTCAATTTATATTCTGAGCCCAGCCCCCTCTTTAAGTTTCAGAATGGAGTTGCCAGCTGCTTACTGTTTATTTACATTTAAATCCCCATGGTGATTCAAAGTTAACCTGATCAAAACCAGCATCATATTTTTAAAAGAGAAGTTGTAGGTTTACTAAAAATCATGTATAAAATACAGAGAACCCATATACCACCCTTTTATTAATACCTTGCCTTAGTGTGGTACATTTGTTAAAATTCATGAAAGAACATTTTTATAATTGTTCTATTAATTATAGTCCATCATTTATAATAGGGTTCACTGTTATAATTGACATCATTTTGCCTGACCCAAAGCTTCTACTGTAATGTCATTTTTCTCCTATATTCCTTATTTCTTGCCACATTTTAAGCAACCCCCCCCCCAAGAAAAAAAATGTCCTTGATGACCACTGAGGTGGTTTTGAACTAGGTAGCCCCCCAAAAAACATGTTCTTAAATTTAATTCATTCCTGCAAGTATGAGCCCACTGTAAGCAGGACATTGTGGTGAGGTTTCTTCAGTTAAGATATAGCCCAGGCTGGGTCTTGATCCTATCACTGGAATCCTTTATAAATGGAATGAAATTCAGACACAGCGAGAGAGAAAGCCAGGGGAAGCAAGAAGCTGAAATTCAATAGAACCTGGAAGAGAAGGGAGGGGCAGGAGAGGCCGCCATGTGCATTGCCATGTGACACAATACAGACCAAGGATCACCAGCAGCCAGCCCCACAACACCGCAGTCTTTGTGAAGAAAGTATTGCCTTGATGATGCCTTGATTGGACTTTTTCTTAGCCTCAAAACCATGAGCCATTAAATTTCCATTGTTCAGGCCAACCCAGTGTCAGGTATGAGCTTGAGCAGCCAAGGAAACTAAAACCACCCCTACAAGACACTCTTCTCTTCCTTCATTGCTCCACATTTACCATTGTAGTTACCTAGATCTGTTGACTCTGCCTTTTCAACGTACGTCTAACCTGCCCCTCCTCTCCATGTACTCTGCCCCATTATATTTCCTCTGTCTGTAACAAAATCTCCTTACTGTTCTTCTTGCCTCCAGCTGGATGGTTCTAAATAAAACGATGATATTACACTCATGCTTCACATCCTTCACTGGCTCCTTCTTGTCTACAGATAAAGTCACAACTCTCATCTTAAGTGGTATTGCGTGTTTAATTTAAGATTAGGGGCTAAAGTTTTCTTAATTCCTCCTGAGTGATTTAAAGAAAATGTCCTCTAATTTCCTTTAGAGATACTAATGTATCTCTTTTGAATTGGAAAAGCCATTGAAAGTATTAAAGTGAGGTTTAGGGAACATAAAAATATGGGATTTGTTGATGCTCAGTATTTTTGGTCATTTATTTCTGACAACAGAATAATGAGAGCTAACTGTTTAGGGACTCACTAGACTAAATGGTCTGAATCAGCTCTTGATTGAGTTAGGAAAATGGAATACTAAACACCGTGACTACATTGAATTATGTCCCACCCACTCCCCGACACCCCCAAGATCAGAAAGCTGTGAAAAATTCTGGCAACTTGTAAAAAATGACATTTTAAAAACTTCTAATGATATGAGATGTTGTGATATGAAAAAAGCAGGTTTCATAACAATATTTATAATATGATCTCAAATAAAATGTTCACCTTATAGCCTCAAGTAGTGGAACTAATAGTCTTCTATATAAGAAAAAACTAAACTGGAATTAAGATAGTTTATCTGGGGGTGGGGGTGGGGATGGGGGTAAATTGATCATTATCATATTCTTTTATTTACTTAATTGTGTTTTCAATCATGTCTATAATTAATATGAATTATTTTTGTAATAATAAAAATGTGTGATTTAAAAATATCCTTAAAAATTTTTGGCAGCCCACTAGACAATCTTAGTGTACTTATGTGCAAGATGACCTCAATTTACCTCCTTTCCATGTTCCTTAGTTTTGTTTTTCTTCCAGAAAAACAGCCTGTCATTTTTAAATTGTCAATAGAGTACCTTTAAAATGCCCACCCATGTGGTCTGGCATTTAACACGTTTTCAGGAGAAGGCAGCACAACCCAAACCTGATGACAGACATTCAAAGAAAACCCTCCCTCCTCCTGTTTGAGAGTTTAAAAGTAAAAATAGCAAACCGGTTAAATCTTAAAATATATAAAGAATACATACTGAGAGCAGTAATTTCAAAAGTAATTTAAAGACCTTACATTTAAGCTAAGTTTGCTGTTTATTTTGATTTATTCATAAACCAATCCATTCTAATATCCTAGATATCAGTTCTGCATGGATTTTTCTCCTTTTTTCTTAAGCAGTCTTATTAGATCTGGAATGCTTAATGATTAACTGCCCCATTGTTCTCAAGTAGATTTCAAGTACTTAACTAAAATCTTAGTTTTTCTTTACCTTATTTGGAGTGGGTGGGTGGTATGCCTTTATTTATTCCTTTTCATGCTTTTATTCAAAAATTACTTTCCCATTCAGGATGCTAGAACAAAAATAATTCTGAATGTATTATACATGGCTTTCAAGATTTTTTCTTCACCCCAAGAATTAATTTCAAAACAAACAAATTAAATTGCTATTATGCTGATTTTAATATTAGAGGGAAAAAATCCTATATATTTTGATTCAATTAGGATGAACATCTTATTTCACTATTTTGTTTAAGAAATTTAACAAATTTTCAAAGACATACTTTTAATATTTCCAAAATAAGTCTTCTCTAAAGGATCACAATACAGAACTCTTCTACCTCTCCACATAACATAACACACTCATACTTAATAGAGTTAATTGTCTAGCATTTAATTTAGTGTCTTAAATATTTAATAAAAATGATAGTTTTTAAAAAAAAATGCAACATAGAGAAACGTGGGGTCAATTTTCTTTCTTAGGAGCAGTATTGTTCAATAGAACATTCAACAATGATGGAACTATTCTCTATCTGCACTGCCCAAGACTGTAGCCCCTAGCTCTATACAGCTATTGAGCAATTACGATGTGGCTAGTATGGCTGAGGAACTGAAAATTTTATTTTATTTAAATTCAATTAATTCAAATTTAAATAGCCAACACATGGCTAGTAACTACCGTATTGGACTGCATGGCTGTAGAATTATAGTTGGTTGAATTATAGTCAGATAACAGGATTCATGGATATTTGCCACTTAGTAATGTACCTTTTGCCCTAATAAAATCAATGTTGGGATTTGCCTAATAGCCTAAAAAGAGTAAATTAGCTGTTTTCATTGCCTCTTTACTTCCAATTCTTCCCTGGCAGATGGTAGGAAATGAGAGCTCCATCTATTTCCCCTGAGAATACCATTGGCATTTCACTCTATACCAGCAATTGTCTAATTCAGCCCCAGGGGTTTTCCTGATGAGCCTCAAATAGATTACAAAATGAAGTCCTTTATTTTCTACTTATAGGAGAATAATGAGCCAATAATAAAACTTTTATTTTCATATATGACTAAGAAGCCTTTACTAGTAATCTACTAACAATTATTAAGGCTCACTTTGGAGTTTTAGGGGTGATAATTAATTACATTCCTGTCCCCACCTGTATTAGTGAGGATCCCAAGAAGGAACAGAAGGAACATTCAAACCTGTAATTAAGGAGAGTTTAAAAAAGAACTCTATTTATAGAGGTGTGGGCTATGTTCAAGGAAACCTCCAAGGGATGATGCAGTACCCCAGGGCTAGCATCAGAGGTAAGCTCTCTCACTACTTCTAGACCTGATTAAGCAAGCAGAGGAGGCAGTTTTTTGAAACATTAGAGAGTGGCTGTAGGAAAAGGATGCATGATAGGAGCTCCGGTCTTTGGTAAAGGGACATAGGCAACCCTGGAAACTTCACTCATCCCATTCTCTGATCTCCTCTTGGTGCCTCCCATTGGCTAAATCAACTGGAAGCTAGAATAGAAAGCAAGGGCACCTGTAGACACAGTCCATGAAGGTCAGACTTCAGAAGCACAGACAGGGTACAGAGCATGGACAGGAGATTTGGACAGGGAACGGAAGATATGGCCCCATCCCCAGTCTCAAAATTGGAACCAATTGAGAGAAGCACAGATGGTTCTAAACCAACCAATAGAGATCTTAGATGGATATAAAAACATGTGCTTTAGTACTCATGAAAGATGAACTGAATTTGTCATTCAATGTGTTTATTGGACCCAATTCACTCAGACCCACCTAATCTCAATGGAGAGCCCTGCCCACCGATACTGTCACCTACATTAACCAGCACAAATTTCGAACACTGGTGGCTAACTTGGCCTCCCCCAGTGTAAAATCTGGATTCTAGCATTATCTCAATATGCCTGTCATTGCAACTATAAGCCACAGCAGTTTTGCCACCCAAGCCTGGAGACTCTGTATCCTCCCATCTACTTCCGGACTCAGAGCAAGGGCCGTTCAGTGGAATATGCAATTTAGCTTCCTCAGCAGCTGCCTGGAGGATGGGAGGCTAAAGTGATAAAACCCAGATGTATAGGAGAGTTACCACCTTATGTGGCGTGCTATGATGAATTAAAGACAAGAGACAATGTGTGGGTGAGGAACTAGTAGATAAATTCTTCTTCCTCCATCCCCTTAAAAGACTATTCTGAGGTAGTGGTTCCAAATGTCCTATATGGAGACTTAAATGTTCAAATGTTGGCTGTGTTTATTTGTGAAGCTCTGGCCAGCTCAGTAATACATCATCTATCATTTGCTGTCCCTCCTTTTCTGCCTGGGGACTATGGTAGATTAAAGATTAAAGTTGGCTGCAAATTCTTTGCTATTGCTTCCATTGAGAGGTAGTCTAGTTTCCCCCCCCTCCCCCCCGCCTTGAATCTGCACTGGCCTTAAGGACTGTGGCAGTTTGATATTATTTATGAATTCCAAAAAAAAGAGATGATGTTTGTAAACTGGTCTGTTCCTCTGGGCATGAGAACCCTTTGATTGTATTAGATTCAGCTGAGACATCTGATTAAATTATGTTAAGATTAGGTGCTTTGATTCAACTGCATCATTAGAGTGCGACTCAGCATTGAGTCCCTGCCCCCTTGGTGTGCTATATAAATGGACACTGACTCAATAAGACACAGAAGTAGATACACAGAGAAGATACACAGAGGAAAAGAGACAGCTCCATAGACACGGCAGAGGCCCCAGGAAGAGAGATGAGCCATTCACCTGATAGTTTACAGCTGACCTTGTGAAGAGACCAGAGCAGCTGAGCCCAGAAAGAAAGGAGCCCCAGGAAGAGAGATGAGCCCTATGCCAGCCTACAGCTGAGATCAGAAGCTGGACCCACGGAGCCTTAAGAGAGAAGAGGAAAGCTGAACCCTCACAGACGTTGCCTTCCATCTTGCTTCAACACGTGGCAACAGAGTTTGGTAAGGGAGTAACCTTCAGTTGGACTCTTTAGGGACTTGTAACTTGTAACCTTGAGTTGGACTCTTTAGAGACTTGTACTGTAAGTACCAACAGATTTCTGGTACTTTGCATCAGTACCCCTTTGGCTGACTAATACAGGAACTTACTTGACTAATAGAATGTAGTGAAAGTGACATTCTTGGATTTCTGATGCTAAGTCATAAAAAGGCCTGCAACTTCTGGCTGGTTCTCTTGGAATGCTTTTTCTTGAAACAGTCCTTCTGGGTGCTGAACCACAGGACTGAGAAAATTACAAGCCACATGGAAAGTCCACGTGGGTAACAGGCCCAGCTGAGCTCCCAGTCAACAGCCAGCATCAACTATCTGCATCCCAGACTAGGTCCCACATGTAATTGAAGAAGCTTTCTTGATAGGGATCTTCTAGCCCAGCCACCATAGCTTATGCCACTGGAAGAGGCAGATAAAGCTGGATAGGTGAGAATGTATCGACATGAAGTCACTTACCTATGACTCAGTATTCAATGATCTGAGAAGGACCTGGTCCTTATTTGCTGCTGGGAGGGCTCCTTCAAGCCTAATGACCATGATGGCCAAAAGTGAATGAGGTAGAGGTGTTGGAACTTCCTTGACATAGTTTTGAGAAAGGGGTCAGAAAGCTTAAGGAGGTGGAAGTGTGAGAATGGATTTATCACAACTGTGATATATTTCTCAGAGGACATCCCGAAGCGGGCAATAAGGAATGCCATAGGGAAATGGTGGCAATGTTGGAGGTATCCGCATCATTGAGATACCAGGGTTCACAGTGGGTAATGCTACCATGGAATTGGGTTCCCTATTATCCATGGTGGTAATTAATTTGGGTAATTAAAAAATCAAGAGCTGTTGAGCAGAAAGCTATCATGGCCTTCTACAATGGAAAACTGCACTACCTGACTGAGGTCCAGGTCTAAGTCAGTTAACAAACCCAGAGCCCAAGGATTGACGGAAATGCTGGCTCTCCTTGAGGAAGGACCTGAAAATGTCATTGTAGGTACAGGCAACAAATATTCCTCTGATCAGTTTCCTGAAAGGAACAGAAGCAATTTGCCAGGGTAACTTTACACTAGGGAAAGAGTAAAACCTAGTTTTCCAGGATCCTAGCTACTGCAAATGATGTGGTACTGATACCAGAAGGCCCAAAACACCATCACAGTCCTCTGGCTAGAACAGAGGCTTATGGAGACCAAGTTCATCTAATGGTGGGTTCACTGGTTTTGAATACTTACTTTATGATTATTCCTCTAGTTACTGAGTATACAATTGAGACAGATATACTTGGCAGCCGGCAGCACCCTCAAATGAATTACCTATCCGTGGAGTAAGTGCAGTATGTCTCAGCTCAGCACTATTGACATTTTGGGCCTGATAATTCTTTGTATGGGGCTGTCCTGTGCATTGTAGGATGTTTAGCAGCATCCCTGGCCTCTACCCACTAGAAGCCAGTGGCACCTTCCCGTCATGACAACCAAAAATGTTTCCAGACATTGTAAAAATTGGGGTAAAATCACCGCTGGATAAGAACCACTGACATTGAAAGCCCCTGAAAGTGCTCTATCCCTTGTGAATCCCAGGAGTAAAATACCACAAACCTTGAAGAATTATAGAGATTCATACCATCAACAAAGATGGAGGGGTTCCCATAATATTCTCTTTTGATTCAATTCTCTGACCTCTGTAAAAAATCAGATGGGTCGTGGGGAATGACAGGGAACTACTGCAAACTTAATCAAGTCCTAATCAGCAGGGCTATGCCAAATGTAACTTTACTACAGCTACCAAGCCTCTAACACTTGTGATATGACTGTTGATTTGGCAAACATTTTCTTCCCAATAGCTATTAGCAGAGAAGAAAAGAAGCAGTGTATGTTTATGTGGCTGTGAAGAACTATTTAGAGTCTGAGATTTTACCCTATTTGCTAGCTAACAAGTTGACCTGCCTCAGTTGCATGGATGTTGGTAGAAGACATGAGACTCCCAGGTCTGGCACAAAGGACTTTGTCACTTTAGAAAAACCAATAGTTAGAGCTTCGTGTTCATTTACCTTGCTTTCCTGTGCCACCTCCACTACCAACCTCTAGGTCCTATGGGGGTGGGGGAGGGGGAGTGATGACACATGTGGGCCAAGGTGGATGCCTGAACACACAATGGGTCTCATTTTAGGAGAGGAACACTGAGTTGGGGGGGGGCATCTGCTTTTATCACAAGCTTTCTCTTCTTTTGGGGGGTGGGGGGAGATATTACATCATCCCTTAAGGCTGCTCACTGTAAACATAACCCAAGGAACTGCCCTTGGTGAAGAGCAGTCAGGGCCTTGCACTCTGACACCTAGCAACATCATAAAGGGACACGCAAGGTCCATAGTCTATTGCCTCCCTCAACAGTGGCAAGGAAATCTTCATTATCTTGCCTTAAGGCTATGTCAGCTTTCCTGCTGTTTGTCAGAATATAGTTCACAGGGACCTTGACCATTTTTGTGTTACATAGAACATCATGCTGATCCATGATATTGATGACATCATGCTAATCCGATATGATCAGTAAGAGATTGCAAGAATCATAGGTATCTAGTAAGACACATTCATGCCAGAGAGTGGAAGATAAATTCCACAGAGATTCAGGGTTGCCAACATTGGTGAAGTTTTAGTGGTCAATTGGTCCAAAGCATACCAGAACAGCCCCTCTAAAATAAAAGAGAGATTGTTGACCCTTGCATCTCCTACCAGTAAGAAAGAGTCTTTGGGGCTCTCTTTGGATTTTGGAGGCACCTGATATTTCACTTAAGATTATTTTTATATGATGAGCTCAATATATTATCAGATTCATGATTCAAAAAGTAGGATGGAAACATTACTCAATGGAAATAGTACATTCTGGACTAGGCTTAAGTTGATCCGGAAGGCACCAAAAAATCCAGTTGGTTCTTGTTATTCATGGTAGTTATAGTCTATAAGGTCCCCAGGAACACTTAATTAGCAAATACTGGGCCAGCTTTGTTTGACCTCAGCTGGGAGCTTTAGCTGCTCTGTGCATGGTCATGTCCACGAATGACTGTGAAAGCACTACAAATATTTTTAGCTAATGAGTAAATTCATGAATACAAAATCTGCAAATAATGAGGATTGACTGTATTTAAATGGGAAGCCCAAATCTCATGTCACTTACTTCTGTTGCATCAGTGGCTCTCACTTAACTCATGTTTATGGCTTCATGTTGGAGGGGGGTGTGAGGAGCCTTACAACCAGTTTGTGGAAAAGGAAAGGACTTGGGCTTGGTTCACAGTTTGGTTTGACATTTTGGAACTAGCTGGAAGTGGACCAATGTTGTATTAGAGCCCCTTTCAGGGATAGCTGTGAAGGAGAATGGTGAAGAAAAATCCTCCCAGTGGCAGAGGTATGGGCAATAGACTTGTTATCCACTACATTTCATCTGAGAGGTGGCCAGAATTATGAATAGTCACTGATTTCTGAGCAGTTTCAAATAGCTTGGTCTGGAAGGAACAAGACTGGAAGACTTAGGACAAAGTGATCTGGGGAAGAGGTGTGAAAATGGATTTATGGGAGTGACACAAAGTATGTGAACCTTTGTGTTTCATATCAATGCTCCCAAGAGAGCATATGTTGCAAAAGAGGCTTGTATTAATCATTTATTGCTTTGTATCAAATTACCTCAAAACGTAGTAACTTAAAATAACAATAAACACTTGTTATCTCACAGTTTCTTGGTTCAGGAGAAGCTTAATTGGGCACTAATGGCTTGGGGCATCTCATGAGGCTGCACTCAAGGGATAGCCAGGACTGCTGTCATCTGAAGGATTCACTTCCAAGGGGACTCACTTACGTCCTGGCAAGTTGCTGCTGGTTGTTGGTGTGAGATCTCATTTCCTCCCCAGTTGGCCTTTGCATAGGCTGCTTGAGTGTCCTCACAACGTGATGGCTGGCATCCCCCAGGAGCAAGTGATCCAAGAGAAACAGCCATGTGGAAGCTATATCTTTTCTATGACCTAGCCTCAGAAGTCACATAGCATCACTTCTGGTACATTCTGTCTGCTAATAGTGAGTTGTTAAGTCTGCCCCACATTCAGGAGGAAAAGTATTGGTTTCCACCATTGGAAGGGAGGTATGTCAAAGAATTTAAGGACACATTTTTATGGTTTACCCTTTGTCTGCAAATTTATAGTCCTCACACATGCCAAATACACTTAACCCCTCCCAATATCCTCCCCCAAAGCTGGTCTATTATATCAGGCTCAGGCTTTAGGTCCACGATTCATAAACTAAATCAGGTCCACGTGTAGATTAGGCTCCTTTGGTTTGGCTCCTCAGATCTAGTTCCTTGAGTACAACTTCTTGAATACAATTACTTTCAATTTGAAGATCTGTAAACTAAAGAGACCATATATCTACACACACACTCTCTGACCACACACAGCCAACATACAATGGTGGGACAGCATAGAACAATCACTGTAAATTGTCTCTATCAAAAAGGGAGAAAATGGGAGGAACACAGGCATTATTGGTCCTTAATATTTCTGAAATACAGAAAGGCACATGTTTGCAGTTCCTTCAGTTTCCTCAAGTCCTGGAAATGATTCTCTGTGGATCTTTTCTCTTCCCTTTGAGTCACAGTTCCTTTTCCATCCAAGTAGCCCATGTTTGCTGATGAGTAGTTCCTTTCGTTTTCCAGATTGCTATGAAAAATATCATACAATGGGTCTGCTTAAACAACAGGAATTTATTGGTTTATGGTTTCAGAGGCTAAAAGGCTTGTCAGTAGCACTCTGGCTGACTGGCAATTCTTGGGCTCCTTGGTTTTCCAGTCACATGGTGATGTCTTCTCCTTTCTCTTCTATGTTCTCTTGACTTGCAGCTTCTGGCTCCTTCCCATAGCTTTTTCTCCTTATAAGGCTGCCAGTAATAGGATTAAGACCCACCCTGATGCAGTTGGCTACATTTTAACTAAAAATAACAAAAGGTCCTATATACAATGGGCTTACACCCATAGGAATGGTATAAGATTAAGAACATGTTTTTTTCTGGGATACATAACTCAATCTACTATGGTAGTAAATAGCCTACTTCCTGCCTGTAAAAGTTGGACATCTTTTCATTTTGAACTATCTCTGTTTCTTTCAGTCTAAGTGGCAAGTTTTATTTTTCTTTAAAACTTTGTGAGTCTCCTATGACCCATATTTGGATTCACTCCACTAGACAAATTCCATCTCAAAATCTGTTCAAAACAAGGTCTTCTCTACCTGGGCTTCTGCTGATGTTGCTGAAAGACAACACTTCATTGCTTCTTAGAAGCCCTATTGTTCAACTGAATGATTCTCTTAGTCACTGTCTTAGATCTTTCTGTGGATTTTAACAAAGGATCATTACAACTTCATCTTAGACCATGTTGTCCTGTCAGTGCCCTGGAATTGGTTTTGGCCTAAAAGCTGTTGTCACCATTATCATCATTTGCCATTTGGAGAGGCTGGGAATTTTCAAAACCAGCTACTCCTGGCTCCTTTATATTTAATAGTCCACTCTTTAGCTTTTCTGTCTCCTCTCATATTTTACTGTGAGTAAAAGAAGAACCTCTGTGGCACTTTCAACACTCTGAAAATGTCCTTTCCTAAATCACTGAACTCATTAGGTACATTTCTACTTTCCAAGTTATAAATTTCAAGTACTGCTAAATGCTCTGCAACTGAATACATGGATTTATTTCCTTCAGTTTTTAGTAACATTTTTCTTCACTTTCCTTTAAGCCTTCACAGGCAGTCTTCTCAAAGGCCATCAAGCTTCTACTGACAGTCCCTTAAAGGACCTTTGGGCTTTCACTAACACTCTCCTCAAGGTCCTTCCAACTTCTGCCCATTTCCCTGTCCCACAATCATTCCCACATTTTAAACTGCAGTCACCCCAATTCAAGAATCCAGAGTGTGTGTTAGTTATTAATTGTTGCAAAACAAAATATCTCAAAATGTAATTGAAAAACAACAGTGAACATTTACCTCACAGTTTTTGTGGATCAGAAATTTGGCTTAAGTGGTTGATTCTGACTCAAGGTCTTTTATGAGGTAGGATTTCAGCTGGGACTGCCCTCATCTGAAGTCTTGACTGTGGCTGAAGAATCTGCTTCCAAGGTAGCTCATCCACATGGTGAGCAAGTCGGTGCTGGTTGTTGGTGGGGTGTCTCAGTTCTTCCCCACATGGATGACTCCACAGGCTGCCTGAGTAGTCTTTGTGACTTGGCAGCTGGCTTGCCACTGAGTGGGTGATCCAAGAGACAGAACTAAGCAGAAACTATATCCTTTTTATGACCTACCCTCAGAAGTCATATAGCATCACATTCTATTTGTAAGAAGCAGTCACTAAGTTTGGTCCACATTCAGAAGAATGGGAATTAACCTCCACTTTCAGAAGGAAGGAGTGTCAAAGAATTTTGGATGTATTTTTAAGCTACCACATGGCTCTGAACAACCCCCTAGTGGCTCATTCTCTGCGTGTCAGCCAGCCTCTCTTCTCAGCCAACCCAGTTCCTATGTAATAAGCCATGGAGAAAGTGACCATAGTGGCAAGTACGGGGACTCTGCTTGGGTCCAAAAGCATGGGCTCTCTCCCACCAAGGTTTATCTAGCTACTGCCATTGCTATATTGTCAAACTACAGCAGCAGAACCTAGATATAGCACTGTATTAGTCAGGGTTCTCTTGGTAAACAGAATCAACAGGAGATATCTGTCAATAATATGGGATTTTTTTTTTATGATTATGAAATTTCTGGTATTTTATTTTATTTTTTTTATTTATTTTATTTTTTTATAATAATTTGATTTTTTATTTTTTAGAAGATACTTAGATTACATAAATGTTACACAAATATTGTAAGGATTCCCATATGCCCACCTCCCACTCCTCCCACAACCTCACGTGACCGTGGGGATGCACAAGTCCAGGTTCCGCAGGCAGGCTGCAAACCAGGGGCTCCGATGAAAGTCCAATGAAAGGTCCTTGATGAGTTTCTGGGAGAAGCTGACTCTCCAAAGACAAGCTGGGAAATTCTCTCTGAATGTTGAAATCACTTCCCCCTTTAAGGCATTCAACTGATTGGATAAAAGCATCACCCATTGCTAATGCAATCTCCCTGATTGAAGCAGATGTAATCAGCCATCCATGCAGTACTCACTGGTGATCGAAGTCCATAAATGCTCTTGTATTATTACAATTAGCCCAGTGCTTGCTGGACCAAACAACTGGACACAATTACCTGGTCGAGTTGACACATTACTCTAACCATCACAGTCCACCCCTTGTCAACTCAGCAACCATACACATTACCCTAAACCACACTTAGTCTCTAAGTAAAAACAATAACAGACAAGCATACATATATATTTCCGCCTAACAATGTTCAACTCCCCTGCATACAACCGGAAACGCATTAATTCCCCACAGAATAGGGTGCAAGTCCTTGGGTAATATTCACTCTTAAACTTGACATCCTTAAATAATATGACGTGAAATTAATACAACTTTTCAAATGATAGGGGAAAAGGTTAGGGAAGAAAATGAAGAAATTCATTTTCTGTACATATACAATCATATTCATAATGAAACAAGGAGGAAGGGTTCATGACTATTACAGCCCTTGTTTCTGTAACTGGTCATGTGGTCGAAGTTCATATTTATCACTACCTACTTCCACTACCCATTCCATGTTCCTGTTACCTTCAGCAAGCATTTCAGCTGGCCGTGGTTCTTTGCCTGGTGGGGTGAGCCAAACTTTCATTCTCGAAGATTCTGGGCCATTGTTAGTCCTGCTTGAATTGGTTTGTTGCAATTTTCCATTGACTTTAATCACAGGGCATGAAAGTACTAGGAGACACCCTAGAGGATCTCCTGCATTCCAGGCAAACTCTTATTTACCCCCATTATGTAGATGTAGTCCTATTTCCCCTTGATAGTCAGGATCAATCACCCCAGCCAGTACAGTAATTCCCTTCTTTGCCTGTTGATTCACAGGTAAGAGGAGCCCAAAGTGGCCAGGTGGCAGCCTTTACTTCCAGTTCAATGGAATCTTTGTTATGTTCCCTGGTGGCAGCACTCCTCCTTTTGTGCCTAAAACCTGTAGACCAACAGAGCTTAAGGTTGCAGGGACAGGAAGCAAAAATTTTCCTAGTGGGTCCCTAGGGGTAATAGTGAGTGGTGCCACTCCCATTTCCACCCCTTGATTCCTGGACCCATGAATCCTGGTTATTTGGAGAAACAGTGCCATAGAGAGGATGCTGATTTAGAGCATACACAGCCTCCTGGAGAACATTGCCCCAGCCCTGCAAGGTATTGCCACCTAGTTGGTGCCATAATTGAGTCTTCAAAAGGCCATTCCACTGTTCTATTAATCCAGCTGCTTCAGGGTGATGGGGAACATGGTAGGACCAGTGAATTCCACGGGCATGTGCCCATTCCCACACATCATTTGCTGTGAAATGGGT
>JAQZBX010048194.1:0-20260 GCA_029593785.1 Cabassous unicinctus | reverse complement strand
TTCACTTTCCCTTTCAACTTGTTCATCTGGATGAATCTAGTAGTAGCCTGTCTGCTTAGGACCCAATCATTGCCTCTTTTGCTTGGTTCTAGTTAGAATGAGACATTCTCTGGATTGTATCTGGGGTTCTGGCTCACCTTTGTTCCTGGACAAGGTTTTTGATTTGACTTTCTTTTTTCCATGATGGGGGTGTTCTGTCTCAATCTTTTGCTGAACTCTGGCTCCATGGGTTAGATTTCTGGGCGACATGCTTGCCTAGCAGAATGGTTCAGACAGATGACAGTATGGAAAACAGATTCAAGAGGGGGAAAGAGATTGGAAGTTAAAATACTAGGTAAGAGGATACAGGTGAGATGATTGAAATCTGATTGGAGGCGATGGGAATGGGGAGGAAGGGAAAGATTCAAGATGCCCTTTCCAAGTAATATTGACAGGACCTGGTGAGGTTGAGTGCTAAAGGGATGAAGTGTCTTAAATGATACTGATGTGCTAATAGAATCTTGCTTGGGTGACTAAGTGGAAGCTAAGACAATAATCACACTTGAAATAGTCCATCCTTCACTGATTCCTTTTAAACTAATATGATACACAAGTAAACCTATATGGAAAAAAGAAAAGGATTTAAAAAGCAGGGGCACTTTTGAAGAGTTTATCCTGGTCCCGCCACTAACCTAGTTCTGTTGCTTCCCAGCTATGTATCCTGCTAGTTGCTTGCATTATAAAGTCTCAGTTCTCTCATCTGTAAAATGGAAACAATAATGGTACTTATCTTACAGTGGTGTTGTGAGAATTAAATTAGATACTTAAAAAGTGTTTGGCACAGTGCTTGGCCTACAGAAAGAATATACAGTATATACCAGCTCTTATTAGTAAGATATGTTTCATCTGGTCCACTCATGCTTTTATCAGTTTTGGATTTCTTGCTGCTTTGAGGTCTCCTTTTTGGACTCCACATCTCATCTCTTATTTTTCACTGAGCTCCTAGGTTAGATTTGTTTCACTTGCATTGACTTTGGTACCCCGCCTAGGTCTAAGACATAACTTCTAGTACCTAGTCATAGACAGGAAATACCTCTGTTAGTTGCCCTTGTTCCCACCCTGTGCTTCCCCTGGTCCCCTTGAGACTGAATGTCCAGGTGCATCTTTTGCCTAGATCTGACATCAGGGGTGAGGGGAATAAAAAAGGGTACAGAAGGAGAATACGAGTTTGTGAGGGATGAGGGCAGTTTCTATTAAAGTGTTTATAGAACATTCAAGAGAACTTTCCAGAGTAAGTTGTGCTTATACAGATCTATATTTCAGGAAAGAAATTAAAGTAAATACAGGTAGATAGATTGGTAGATAGATAGGTATGATAAATGATAGATAGATAGATAAATAGATAGAGTTTTTGAGTTATTAGTCTGAGAGTGGTATCTCTAAAGCCAAGGGAAGTGAGACATTGCAAGAAGGGAGAGGTTATAAACAATGTCAAATATTGTACGAAAATCAGCAGGAAAAAGAATGGGAAAATACCATTTGCTCTGGCAACTAATCAGCATTTGCTTGTTTGCAATTTTTGCGAAGGACATGGCTTCCTATTTTGAAAGACAAATGAAAGAAAATCTTATTTTCAGAATTAGTAGCAATTTTGTATCTGAAAAACTGCATCTAAAAAATTACTTTTGGGTTATACTATCCTCAACAGCTTAAAGAAAACCAGTAATGTTTAGATTAGAGCAGACTTGTAAAAGACTGTGTCACAAGACTCAAATCTCAAATACCACTTGAGTATATATTTTCTCCCATAAAATGCAATAAAATAAACTTTAAAACTTTAAGTGATTCCTTTAAGATCCTTAATGAAATTCTAGAAATGAAGCTTGAATTTTTTTTGAGGTTTTAATTACCTTAGAAAGTGACTGCATGTGCAGATTAATAGAGAACAATAGAATTGATTTGGGATGGATGATTGGGCAGGTCTACTCATTGGTCAGATGACTTTATCTCATACATCAGCTCATGTAATTTTAATCTACACTTCAGTAAACACAAACTACTTGTGTTCTAGACACTCAGGTGACCCAGCTTAGTCAAAACCATGAATATTACATCCAGGGATGCTTGAAGTGCTCAATCTTCTAATGATGTCCTGGAAGGCTACTATATCCACTCACAAAATATTAGAATATGGTGCTTGGAAAGATGTACACCAATCTTTAGAATTTGTCCCTAATTTAAACCTTCCTTGAGAGTGATTATTCCGTATGCTGTATTGCTAACTGCTGATCTGACCCCATCTCTTAGTGTTTGAAATGACATGACCTCTCCCTTTTCCTGGTCTCACAACGATTTTTCTTTGGCTCTTCCCCATTGCCAGAAAAATATCTGGGGCTGCCTATGCTATACAGCTGGCAATTGTTTGTAGAGTAAAAACACTATGATTGTGCTGCATCAGTTGTCAGAGAATCTTTTAAAAAGATATGTGGGTGGGGTTGATCTTAGAGACTATTTATCTGAAATTGACATTATCAAAATCACTTAAATCAAGTCTGTTGAGTAGAAATGTAGTTCGGGTTTAGGCTTCATTGGAATTTAAGTCAACTTCAAACAATATATGGGAATGCAAAGAAAAAAACCCTCATTTTCCCCATGGGACACAAAGGAGACTACCTTCCAAGTGAATACTGGAACTAGTAGGTTATAAAATTGAGACTGTTGCATTAGAACTCTTGAAATTTTCTGCGACTAATCCCCAACTCGATAAAATTAGCTTAATCTAAAGGGATGGGGTTATTGGAAGGATGCTGGATAGTTCTCAGAACTAAAGAGGCCCCTGCAGAAATGAGGCACCTTCAGGCCCTAAGGGTGAAACCAGAAATCAGTCTGTCAAGTTCTGCCTCTCATTTCTTCTTTCTGCTTTGACATTGGCTTCATTCTCTTGGGCATTGCTCCACAGCAGGGACTTGACCGTTATCTCTAGGACAGGGGTTCTGAACCTTTTTTCTTCCATGGACCCCTTTGCCAGTAAGGTGAAAACCACGGACTCCTTACTAAGTCCACACTACACTGTGTAATATTTAATAAATATATCATACCTGCACAAACACATCCCCACAAGAATAACGTTTTCTTGAATTTCAATTTAAGCTCACCGGCCCCTTGTTAAGAACCCCTGCTCTAGGGTCACATTCTTACAATATTGGGACCACAAAGGGAAAAAAAAGAGGCTTCTCTGGCAGCTTCAGAGAGAAAAATCCTGGGCAAGGCCTCTAGTTGGCTTGGCTTTGGTCATGTGATGGCTTGGACCAATCACAGTGGCCAGAGATGGGGGGTATTATGTTCATTGGAAGCCAGATACTAAATCATGTGACTATTCCTTTACCAGAAGGAGGGGGAGAAAGGAAGCTGAACCGACACACACAAAAAGAGCCCCCAGAGGGACATTTCAAATATTCCAAATCATAAATTGATTCTTGGCAATGTGCTTATGTCACAAAGTTGAATATTCACCACACTCATTCCTCTCATATTCTAAATCTGCAATTGATTTCCCAATTATTATTATTAATATTTTGTCCATAAAATAATCAAAATTACTTGAGGCCACCTCTTTAACATTTGTGGCGGATATTGTGATAGGTTCACTCAGCATCTCTTCCAATCTCCATACTCCACTTCAGAGTCTGGAAAGCTAAAATTTTACTTTGCAGACTCCCTTATTCCTAGGTTCCAGTTGTGCTCTGCCAAAGAGAAGCACTGGTGGGACACTTGAATTTGGAACTGGGTTAAGCGGGGAGAGAGGCAGGGCTCAAAATATACATATTTTGCTGGGACAGACTGTAGCATACATGATGTGGCGCTGGAGCCAGCAGCTGTGGCAGCAGCTTTTCAATTTAGCAGATGGCCTCTGGAATTATGGCAGAAACAGCAGCCTTGTTGGTGGCCAAGTTCTGCATTGTGGCTTTGGGATTTGTTCCTGGAAGCTCAGCCTAAGCGTGTATTTTTAAAGCCTTCCCAATGATTATGTAAGTCATGTAATAGCCTGCAATAAATCTTTTACTGACTAAATAGCTTGATTGGATTCTGTTCTCTGCAACTGAACCTTGATTGATAGAACATAGAAATTAGTTTTTAAAAGTTACTGGCTTTTTTGATAGTTTTATTTTTTCCTTTCCCTCTTAGGAACTGCAGGGACACTAAACATGAAGTGAAGTTGGCATTATTTGAGCAGGTAAATTACTTGGGTTTCACAGTCCCTGACATGTGGTTATTTAGATTCACAGGGAACACCTGCTGTTGTTCCACACGCCTGTGCATTTGCCCCTTCAGGTCCACTTTCCACCCTTGTCTTCTCTGCTCCATTCTCTGGCCCTAGATGGCAGTATCAGGTTTCTTAGCTCTCTGGCTTTAGGCTGGGTCTCCTGGGGGGGGTGAGGCGCAGGGGGGGCGCAGGGGGGGAGTGCACTGGTGGAAGATCAGACAGTCCTGGTTATGGTGGTTGTCCCCACCTCCATCCCGTGAGATTAGCATTCACTTTCTCTCTCAAAATTATCTCCTTGATGTAGTCCTCCTTAGAGTTTGTCCTATCTTAACAATTAACATTTAATTCCTTACTCTTTGTGGTAGATTGAATTATGTACCCCAACAAAAGACATGTTCTTTATCTTAATCCACGTTCCTGTGGCTCTGAACCCATTTACAAATAGGACCTTTTGAAGATGTTATTAGTATTTAAGGTATGGCCAAATTGAATCAGGGTGGGTCTTAATCCATACTACTGGAGGCCTTATAAAGAGAGGAAATTCGGATGCAGTCAGTAAAAGCCAGAAACTGGATGAAGCCAGAAGACTAGAAGCCAGAAGTCAGAGAAAGCCACTGGAGGAGACCATGTGGACGGAGGAAGAGGTACAAGCCAAGGAACCCCAATGATTGCAGCAAGCTAGCGCCAGATCATTACAGACTTTGGGGTCTCTTAGTTCTTTGGGTCTCTTTCAAATCTCTCATATTAGGCCTAGATATCCTCTTTAGATCTGCAATGCTTCTCTGCAGCTGCTCTGGCCTTCTCATGTCTTGCTCTGAACCCCAGCCCTAAGAACTCCTTTTCTGTTACTTCATTCTTGAAAGTCTCTTCGGCTGCAATTGAGCCTATAATATGTTCCCTAACCTGTAATCACCTTCTTCACCAAGTGTTTGACTCCAATGTTTGGTCCCTAGTCTTATTGGTCATGACATCAGATCTTTCTCTTAAGGTTGGCATCAGTTTTCTGGAAGTCAGAAGGTGACTCATTTTCCATTAACTGAAAAATTTCAGCCAACCACTAATTTGTCATTTCTTACTTGGGAAATATTCCTATTTTCAGCTCAATGAAGAATCACATCTTCTGGTCTCTAGAATCTAGCACCTTCCCTAGTTTCTCCCCAATCATCCATCCACCATAGTTACCTTCCTGGTCTACATTCCCTTCTCTGCCTTGAGGACATGTCCACATATTATGACTATGAAATACAAATACCTTCAATGTACAGTAACAGTAATTTAGCAGGCAGATTCTACAATATCTCTTGTGATCCCCACCTCTTGGTATTCACACCCTCACAGAACCCCTTCACTTTCAGTGTGGGTGGGAACTGTGACTTGCTTCCAACAAATAGAATATGGCAAAAGTGATTTGGTGGGTGTGATTGCCTGTACGTGATTAGGTTACATAAGATTGTGATGCCATCCTGCTGGAAGACTCTCTCCCTTACTGACTTTGGAAAGACCCACATGACAAAGAACTGAGGGTGACCTCCAGTCAACAGCCAGCAAAAAACTGAGTCCCTTAGTACAATAGCGAATGAGGAACTGAATGCTACAGCAACTGCACGAGCTTGAGAGTAGATTCTTTCCCCAGTTTGACCTCAGATGAGACATAGCCTCTGCCAACAGTTTGCAGCCTTCTGAGACCCTGACAAAGAGGACCCAGCTAAGCTGTGCCCAGCCTCCTGACCCACAGAAACTGAGATGAACAATGTGTGTTGTCTAATGCTGCTGTTTATGTTTTTTTTAATAATATTTTTTTTTATTTTTAAAAGATACTTAGATTACATAAATGTTACACAAAAATTATAGGGATTCCCATATGCCCCACCTCCCACACCTCCCACAACCTCCCACATAAACATCCTTCATTAGTGTGACACATCACCTGCAATGGATATACACATCTTGGGGCTTTGCCATTAAGCATGGACCATAGTTCACATTGTAGACCACACTCTCTCCCACACATTTCTGCATGTTATATGATGATATAAAATGGCCAGTATCTGTCATTGCAATGTCACTCAGGATGATTCCCAAGTCCCGAAAAAGCCCCTGAATTACAACTGCTTTTCCCTCTCCCTGCCCCCAAAGCATCCAGGGGCCACTGGCTCCACATTAATGTTGTAATTTCTTCCATTGCTTGAATCACAATATGTCTATAACAGAATACCAGTAAGTCCACTCTAGTCCATAGCTCTTCCCCCAATCCTGAGGAGTCTGGGATGGTGATGTCCACCCCACCTCCAAGTGAGAGGGGGCTTATACCCCATGGATAGGATGGATGGGATTATCCTGCCTGCAGCTGCAGACTCTCTCCATTCCCTGGGATGGCCTTTGTCCATCATCATCTCCCCACCAGGTGTCCTGTGTGAGTCCGTTGAGCTGTAGAGTAGGAGTTGCAGCTCCACTAGATTCTGGGCCCAGCTGGCACATGGACAGCCCAAAGACTCCGGTTAAGTTTATGTTAATATTATTATGCAGCAATAGATAACTAACATAATTAACCATAAGATACACAGTTTCTTCCAAGAGAAGGGATTGGGGTCATTTCCTCACAGATAGTGGAAAATAATAAGGAAATCTTCCTGAAAAACATATGACTGGTAAATGCACTTAAAACAAATACAACACAACTTTAATCTGTAATTGTATCTTTTAGAATTTCTTTTAGTTGGATGTAGCAGAAGCATGACCATAGTTTCTTAAACAAGGAATGTGCTTATTTTGCTCATGTATCACGACATCTTTAGGCTGGCACTCCACTCCAGGGCTGGTGTTGAAGTGCCAAGATGTCACTGGACACTAAACTCCTTTTACCTTCCTTTTCCAGCATCATTAGTGAGTGAATTTCATCTTCATGGTTCAAGATGCCTGCTGCAACTCGATGTTGTCTGTGTTATAGGTCAAAATAAAGGATGCAGACCAGGGAATGGAGAGAGCCTGCAGCTGCAGGCAGGATAATCCCATCCACCGTAGCCATGGGATATAAGCCCACTTCACTTGGAGGTGGGGTGGACATCACCATTCCAGTCCCCTCAGGATTGGGGGAAGAGCTATGGACTAGAGTGGACTTAATGGTATTCTGTTGTAGACATATTGGGATTCAAGCAATGGAAGAAATTATAACAGTGAGGTGAAGCCAGTGACCACTAGATGCTTTCGGGGTGGGGAGGGGAAGGGCAGTTGTAATACAGGGGCTTTTTCAGGACTTGGGGATTGTCCTGAGTGACGTTGTGGTGACGGATATAGGCCATTTTACATCAGCGTATACCATGCAGAACTGTGTGGGAGAGAGTGTGGTCTACGATGTGAACTGTGGTCTATGCTTAGTGGCAAAGCCCCAGGATGTGTATATCCATTGCAGGTGATATGCCACACTAATGAAAGTTGTTTATGTGAGATGTTATGGGAGGTAAGGAAGGTAGAGATCATGGGAATCCCTGTAATTTTTGTGTAACATTTATGTAATCTAAGCATCTTTTAAAATATATATATGAAAAAAATAATAACATTTATGTAAGCAAATGCACATATATGCATATGTATCTATATATCATTTTACAAATATTGGTTTGTATTGTGAAAAATTTGATTTTTACCCACAATAAAAATAAATAAATAAATAAAGGATGCAGAGTATGAAGATGGAGTTCAGCTTATTCTTCTCCTTTTTTAAAAAAGGTTTTCTGGATATTCCTATGAAGTAACTTCTGTTTACATCTTAATGAGCAGAATGGAATAACATGGTCACCTACAGTAGAGTGTGGGAAGCTGTGCATTTTATCTGGGTATTTTACCTAGGTATGCTGCTGCCTCAAATAAAATAAGGATCTGTTAGTAAGGAAGATAAGGAGGATGCATATGAGGTAGGCTGCCAAGAATGTCTGCCACTGAAGTAATCAAGTTAAGTAGAAGTCTATGAATGGAAGAACAAAACTTACAGAGCTAACCCTTGAGCCAGAAAAGACGAGAAATCAAGATTTGCTTTCAGCATAGAGGCCATCTAATTCAGATATTTCCTTAACCCTGCCTATATGATTACTGTTGAATTGTTATTACAATTTTTGGTTATCTTACTCCTTTTAATTTTTATGCCTACACAGTTTCCCTTCTGTCCAGTAATTTATTCTGTCCAATAATTTATAGTTAGTGCTTCCTTGTCTCAAAGGGCCTCTAAAGACTAGATTTGTTCATCCTCTAGACATCTTTGTGGGTAAACCCAAGGATTTTTCTAGAGTTCAACAAATACTTGCAAACAGAGAAGGTCAGCATTTCTGATGACAAGGGGAGTTACTGCAGATCCACAGGAATAAGAGAGCTCCTCTTCTTCCCACTCCCCCCTCCTCCCCCCGCCCCCAGGTGTAAGTGAGAAAAAGGGCACTATCTCTTAGGGAGGGTTGGAAAGGGAAGGGAAAAGTAAGGGCTGGGGAACCTGATGTTTCCCAGCATTTTCTTCCACAATCGCAGTTGAATTTTCCAACATATCACAAGCATTCTTGGAACCAGTGACTTCAGTTATGTCAAACTGTCAATTTCATAGTGCCTCATGCTAGTTGTGTGTTGTATGGATGAGCAAAAACGATAGTTTCCTTTTTATAGGCTCCAATTGGATATCCCCTATAGAACTTCATCTAGAAGGCTAGTAGTCTCCTTTATATCATACCTCATGTAATTTCAATACAATAAAAGTCATTAACTTTCTAGAAACTAAGCTTTAAAAAAGTGATATCCCCCCCATATTCAGTTATTGCAGTGGCTATTCAGCTTGGAAAGACAATGAGAACTGTTTGGTAGCATGACACTGTGCTTCATAATAAACAGTAAAGAAACCTACTATTTTTTTTTTTTCATTCCAATATTTTTATTATTCCCTATGGCATATACAAAGAACACACTCACTGCTGGCTGGATAACTCATTCTTTGTTGGTGCAATTGCTATGGCAGGGGAACCATACACAAGATGAAGCCTGAATATCTTGGTTTTATGAGCCAAGGTTTGTTTTTATTCAGATGGGCACTATCTCCTAAACTCCAACATCCCATTTGACTTAAAATAGCAGCATAGATCTGGATTTTAAGAAATTGACATGAGTCATCTAGACATATTTGTGGGATTTCTTTGAAACAAAAGACGACCCATACTCATACTGTGATATTTTGCTTTTTTAACAGAATTCATTGTTTTCTCCTGTATGTCATGGATAATTTTTATGTAACTAAATAATGATTTTCCAGTAGATAAATGAGCAACAGACATAAACATAATTCTCAAAAGAGGAAACAAAAAGTAAAAACATCTAATCAACATATGTTCAGTGTATATGTTCAGTCTCATTAGTAATGAAAGAAATGCACATTAAAACAAAGTTGTGGTAATTTATCCCCTTATCAAAATGAGCAAAGGTGAAATGCAATGGGAATACAGAACTGGCTAGAGAGCAGTGAGATGGTCCCTCTCATATACCGAGGAGGGATACAAGATAGGTGGATTATCTAAGTTCTGCCAGGTTGCAAGGGTTGGAGACATTGCTAGGTTGCCTTAGGTAGCAGGAGTTTATGGAATATGTGCCTTGAAGAGATAAAGAAAACAGGAAACATACAAACAGCCCTCATGACACCTGGAATGTTGTTCAGGACCCAGCAGTTCTAGTAGTCTGACAGTAGTTTTGGTCACTCACCAAGAGCTCTGGTTGTTCCTTCAGAATTGGCATCCATTACTCCCACTTCTAGTACTCTGCCATAATGGCGACTTAGGACTCTTCCTGAAGTCAGGCTTAAGGGTGGATGAATCAAAAAAGGGCTTCATTGGCTCACTCAACTGAAATGTCCAAGGGTAGGGCTTGCTTCGGGACAGCTGGATCTGAGGGCTTGATGGGGTTATTAGGTTTCTCTCTCTTTTTTTCTGTTTCTCTGCCTCTATCTCTGCCTCTCTCTGCTCTGCTTTCTTTCAAATTGGCTTAACCTTCGGGCAGGCTATTTCCAAGTGGTGGCCCCTGGTAGGTCACTTACCATCTTGAATCCTCAATTTCTTTATCTAGAAATGGAGCTACAGAAGGTTTTTTGTTGTTGTTGTTGCTGCTATGAGCCCAGTGACCTGCTTTGGAACATTTTTTAAACTTGGCATCTATACTTTCTTCCCTGTTTCTGATAATTAATAAAATGATATAGATTTTGTTGAGCAGACCTGCCCTGTAAATAGGCGCTTAAAAAAAAAAGTCATCCTCTTTACCAAGAATATCAAGAATGAGGGACATTGTTATTCCTTTTTAAATTAGCTTTTAAAAAATTGAGTTCTGTATAATATAGACCATGGTTCGTACAATGCTTCAATATGTGTTCATCAATTGAAACAAGTGTACCACACTAATGAAAGACGTTGTTAATGTGGGAAAATGGGGGAGGGAGAGGGGGTGGGGTATTATGGGAATCACCTATATTTCCCATGTAATATTTAGGTAATCTAAAGCTTCTTTAAAACAATTTTTTTTTAAATAAAGGAAAAATAATAAATGTTAAATAAACTAAAACAGAGTTCTGGAGTGCCCTAGGAGTCTGTGGAGATGTTTGGTGGCCATGGGGAAGGACAGGAAAATGCTAAATGGGCAGGGCTGGCTAGTTTAATAAGATTAACTCTGCTTTTGAGGGTTTTTCATGTGGTCATTCTGAGTAAGATTTTACACAAAAAGGAGAATAGCAATATGATCTAAATGGCAGCAACTTTGGCAGCAAAAGAGATTAAATGAGCCAAATGCTGACATTAATTGACTAAAAGCTAATGAAGACAGAACTGATTCAATTAGAGCTGAGCTGAATATAACTTGATCAAAATCTAGAAAATATATATATATATATATATATATATATCCGGTAATAGCCAAATTGTACAGTATAAGTGGTGTAAGCCTGAGGTGGACCACCTTCTTTGCCCTAGGAATAAAGGCACTGAGAAGTCTTTGAAATGGGTAGGCTCAACTCATGATCTTATATGGTATGGTAGACAATATTACTTTATATAACTTTATAGTTTAACCAATCCCTCTTCTCACAGACCATGTAACTAATTTTGGTCAGGGAAATATGACTGGAAGTCAGAAGTGACATTCAGCACTGAGGGGGTAAAAAGTCAATTCACGATTCTCTGGACTTTCTCTTTCCTCCCATAGTGAGGCAGAAGGCCAAAAGCTTCAGATGGTACACGTACAAGATGACAAGCCTCCGTCACCCTTGGTGCCGAGTGGCTGTGCAGAGCACAGTGCCCTGCCTAAGTACAAGGGCTATGTATGGTGAGTGAGAAATAAATCTTTGTGTTGTTAAGCTATTGATATTTTAGGGTTACTTCAGTACAACAGAATAACTTAACACTCACTAAGAGGAAATTTGGAGGCTCTAGGAAGGTTTTCCAGGATGGAAAATTCATAGCAAAGTTGGAAATACTGAGTGAAATGGGGGTGGGGTGAAGAGGGGAGAAAATGAATAGTAGCTAGCCAAAGAAGCTCTGTGATTCAGTGGGTGAAAAACATGGACTCAGTTGACAAATAGACCTATTTAGGGTTCAAACTTATTTTTTTTTTTTTTAAGCTTAATTTCCATTTTATTTTATTTTTTCTCCAGAAAGTAGTATTTCTTCAGACTTCATGGACTCAGCACCTTACATAAGCTTTGGCGGAGGTCGTGGAGCAGCACCCGCAGGTCTAAATCGGGGTGGGGTGTTCGGTCCTTCCGGGGCTTCACGAGAACGGTTTCTGACAACCTTGCTGTGAATAGCACAACTCATGCAGTAACATGGTTTCACATACAGCTTAGGAAGCACATAAGCGTCGAAAACACTTGCTTCGGAAATGTCCCTGACGGCTGCGGCCTCTACTACATTTCGAATGACGAACTTCTTAATGGCCTTATCCTTGGGCACGCAGCGGGCGAAATTCTTGCAGCGAATAGGCTGCACGTGGCCGCGGCCCTTTTTGGCACTACCGTTGTTCCTTATTTTCTTTGTCATCTCTTAAGCGAACACGGGAAACCAAACTTAGCCTTGATTAAGTATTTTCTCTTTGACTTTGGGCAAGTTGACAATCTCTCTAAATCTTAGTTTTCTTATTTATTTGGAAGATTAAATTATATGTATACACATACACACATGGCTAATATTTAGCACACTATCCAACAGTTGGTAGGTAAATGATAAACAAAGTGCCCTTTCTCTCTGTGTGCCCTTCCTCTAACATTTCTGTGCTTGGTAGTTTACTAAGTTTTGATCTCACAGAATCTACAACCGGGACTCCTTAAAGTTTGAGATACTCACTCTAAGCTCTGCACTCTCTGCATCACCACCAGAGTTCTGAACTCCAAATGGCTCAAAACTAGAAGGGAATGCTGCCAAATTCTCTGTCTTGTTGCTCATATGCACTCACTCTGAAGAGGAAATCATCAGCAGTGTAACTGAGTCGAAAGCCTGAGCAAGGGAGAGCTTGTGAGGTAACAGTCTAGAGGCAGTAGGGGTGTCAGCTGTCAGAGACTCTATCCGCACTGACATTTCAGCTCCTTTCCTGCCCAGGCTCCAAGAAAGCCATCTTCCTGTTTCCATTGCCTCCCCAGTGCCTTCTACACCAGCTTCCTGTCTGTCTGGGGTACTCAGCTCCTCCCATCTTGACTTTCAAGGAATTCTTTAAAAAGATACTTTACTAAATACCAATGGGGAAAAAAAAATCATGTCCAAAATTATAAATATAAAAAATCAAAGAAATACATGCTTTTACTGGACCAGAAGTTCTCATCTTGAGTAAACTGGGTTCACTCACCCATACCTGGAGACCTTGGAGGCTATTAATTGACGCTTTCTGTCACAATTCCTAACAAGCAGAAATTACCTGATCCCCAAGCTGTGGTTTCTTGTTGTCTTTTAGTGAAAAAAATTACCCCTGACGCCACCCTGGCTGGGCCTAGGGGCAAGGTGTTAATTTTTATATTGCAAAATTTTCACTGGAGACAATATGTAGAACAAAATATCATATTTTTCAGAAGGAGGCAAAGAAAAAAGTTCAGAAATACTGTTCCAGTGGCTTGGAACCCTCAGTTCTCAAAGGGAAGGGGGCTAGAAGGAAGTGGTTAGAGAAAGCCTTAGTAGTATAAAAAGGGTCGCACTCCCATAGTCCCACAGTCCACTCACCAACTTGTGGCATTTGGTAAGTTTGCCCGTTTGCGTTTTTTTGGCTTGTTACCTCGTTTACCTTCAGGTATTTAAAGATGGGCTTGAACATTTCATCCAATCTTCAGGTTCTGAGGGGAGCTAAGAAGTGTAATTTGTTTTGAAAAAGCAAGTGGGACGTTTTAACGTGGGGAGCAGCAAATCCTTGGGGTGCAGTGACCTTTGGTAGCGGTGGGAAAGTTCTGGGGGCCATCTTTAGTCCACCGTCCTCCTCGGGGGCGGCTCTTCATGGAAGCAGTCTCCACTGTAACCGTAGGAGGTTCACCATTTTGCAACAAAGAATTCGATTGCGTTCCTGCTTCCTTCTGAGGCGGGCCAATAGCTCTTAGCCTATTTGCAGAGACGAGATGATAGACATCCCCTAAGTCCAATGAGCTTCGAGCCTAGGTGGACTAGGCTAGGGCTCCTGAACCGCCAAGATCCTCTAGGTACCTGTTTGTCCCAAACCCGTGTTCCCCTAATGGCTAACCAGTGATAAAGTTCCACCGAAGTCACAGAGAAAACGATCCCCGTTCAGAAAGGGCTGCTCTTCCACGCCTTATTCACCCGTAATCCACCCGCGCAGTTCCTCCTGCATGCGGCACTCATTTACGTTTGGGGAAAGGGCTTCCCTCGTTCTACCCCACTCCCGGGTTTCCCCTTCCCCAGGCTCCCGCCTCCGCCAGGGGTGCCTAGTAAATGACAGCAGGGCTCGGCCGCCGCGCGCTTCTCGGGGCCGCGTGCAGCTCCCCAGGCTCCGCTTTCACTTTCGGTTCCTGGGCGGGCTCGGCAGGCGGTGGAGGCGCGAGGGTGAGCCGGCTCCGACCCCAGACCCTCAGGTACAGCGCGCCCAGCGAAGGCAAGGGCTGCGGGGCCAGAAAGGGCGCGGGCCCGGCGAGGAGGAGGGCGACGGTGCTGCGACGGGGCTTGTGTTCGAGTCTGCCAAGAGGGCGGCGGAACTGGCGGCCAGCCCAGCCCTCCGGCTTGCCCTCGGGTGAAGGCAGGGGGCGCTTGGCCCGCGCGCCTGCTCCGTGCGCTGCCCGAGCCCGCCGCGCGGCAGCCTTCCTGCCAGCCACTGCATCCACCCCGACTCCAGAGTAGGGCCACATCGAGGGCCCGGGGTGGACGGTGGGGCTAGGGCTTTGTCCACCCAGGCAGCGCGCCTTCGGGATAGATAGTTCCCAGGGAAACGAACGTGGCTTTATGTTAGCAGGTGGGGTGGGGGTGGGCGGTGTTGTGGAATCGGCGGCCTCGGGTGTCTTAAGTATCAGCTACCTCTCTGCTTCCCCTGTCCTTTTGTCAGCAATGAATTCCCGTCCCCTTAACTTCTGGCTTTAGATGGGTTTTATTCACATTAAGTTCTCACGTTTGAGCAAATAGCCGTTTCCTATCTGAGTGCTTCACCGGCCAGTTGGGCCTACAAGTTAATTTCATAAGAGGAAAGGTAAGAGCAGACACTTCCTTAACCTTTCATTTAGGCTCTTTGTGTAGGCCAAACAGAGAAGAGCTCTGTTTTTTTTATTAAATGCCCAGATCAACAATTGAAAATAACATTTTTTTTTTTTAAAACCTTGGCCAGAGTTGTCTCGTCCCCTGAGGATCTGGAATGTTCCTCAAGTGGCATGTTTTCAATCTGGATTGAAAAGTTATAGTATGCTAAAAAAAACTTCATATCAATGAAACATTGTAATTGAGTTTGCCAGCAGTGGCTTAAGCTATTATCAATGCTTGTTAATGTAATTGTTCAGAAAATTTAAAGAAATTCATCAGTTCATTTCATCTTGGTGATCTATTTCACATTGCATAGTGTCCTGATAAAGGGTAGAGTGAAATAATCTGACCAGTTGCCCCTGACTTACTGGGTGAATGGGGAAAATTGGAATCACCAAAGCAGCTTAAATAAGACTCTCCAAATATTTTGCACTGGTTGTGAATTAAAGCACTGGGTGTGAATTAACAGAGCCTGCTGCACCTTTTTTTGACAACATTGACAGAAACACAGAAGTACAGAAAGATCTTTTTAGAACCTTATTTCTGTTGTCTCTGATGAGACCACTGCACCGGCTGACACCAGGATTGCAGCCTGGTGAGACCCTGAAGCAGAGACTCCAGCTAAACCACATGCAGACTTCAGACCCACAGAAACTGACATCATAAGTGGGTGCTGTTTTAAGCTGCTAAAACAAACACCTTAGCTCTCTGTGTATTCATCTGCCTCCTTGATATTTCTCCTTGGATATCTTAAACATACTTAATAATGAGCTCTCGATCCCCCCTCCTCCCTTTTAAATCTGCTCCTCCACTACTCTTCTCCATCACAGTCAAGGACATCTCTGACGACCCAAGTGTTCATTCCAGAAACCTGGGAGGCATCCCTGATACAGCCCTTCCAGTCCACCCTAAATATAGATGTTGAATCCATCCATTTCTTTCTCCCTTTGATACTACCCTAGTACAAGCCAGTAGCCTACCTTGTCTAGACTGCTTCAAGAACTTCCTAACTGGTCTGCAGGTCTTCAGTTTTGCAGTCCTCCACTCCCCACACAACAACCAGAGTGATCTTCTTAAAATGTGAACTAGATCACAGAGTATCTCAAAACCCGCATTTAAATGCCGTCCAAAATCTTTAACTTGCCTACAAGGTTGTGAGGTGGTCTGGCCTCTGCCCACCTCTGCAGCCTCCTCTTGTGCTGCCATATGTGATGCATCAGGCTCCCTGGCCTTCATAACTAGTTCTCTCTGCTGCCTCTGAGCCACCACATTACTTGCTGTTCCTGTGTGTCCCTCTTGCTTTTAGCTAACTTGTATTTGTTCTTGAAGCCTCAGCTAAAATATCTTCAGAGAGCCCCTGATACAAATTCCTGTCTTGTTTTTTTTTTTCTTAGTATGTGTGTGTGCTTTTCCTTTCAAGTCCTTACCACAGTTTTTAACTATATATTTGTGAATAAACTTGTTAAAAAAATCTTTGCTCCCCAGCGCTCTGTAAGCTCTTTGAGATCAGGGACCTTGTGTTGTCTTGTATTGCTAATGCCTCATGAAATACCTGGCACATAAGAGGCCCTCAATAAATATTTGTAGAATGAATAATTGAAGATATTTTAACTCATTTAATCCTTACAACAACTCTGTGAGAGATATTATCTCATTTTACACATGAAGAGAATGGAGCTGGCATTAAATAACTCGCCCAAGGTCACACAGTAGGTGGGAGAGTAAGAACTCAAAGTGAAGTTTTCTGAGTGTAAGCCTAATACAGAGACTATGTAAAATTATAAAGAATTATAACTGAAATTAATATATATACCACAGAAAAAGTACCAGAGACTACCTTGGGTTGGGTTCTTAAAGAAAAGTGTCCATTGTGAGACTTGATAATGTGCAAAGCAAAAATGAGTAGAATGTAACATAGGAAATCAGAAAAGTAAAAGTATGAAGGATTAAGATGGAATTTGGTGAGGTGGTAAAAGCGAGGCATTTATAGTAACACACACCTGGTTTCCATTCCAACTTGTTGTGGGAACTTGGCTAAATTATATGACCATTTCTTTACTTGGGTTTCCTCACCTCAAAATGGGAATAATAGGCTATTGGATATTATCCAATATCCAATATTGCCTGCCTGGACCTGCCATTCCCACTCTGTTGGGAGACAGGTCACACCCACTAAGATGCTGCTATCAGACATTCCAACTGGAAGCAGGATACAAGTTCCATTTACTCTCTGGTTCCCCAGCTTCATGTGAAATCCATCATTCTACCCCTGCTCTGGGACTCTGCCTGAGGAGGTAGGGGCAGGAACTCTTTACCATACTGGTATTTAACTCTCTTCTTCTCTAAATTGCTCTACTTCTCCTTGGCTGCAAGTGGCCTTTGTTGGTGTCTAGACAGAACAAAACAAGACAAAACAGCTGCTATCCCTGTTCATATCTCCTTTTTTGCCTTATCTGGGTGGTGCCTTTTGAACTGGGATTGTGATGTCTCTGTAGTTGACTGTCTCTTACTGTATTGGTGTTTTCTGTTTAGCCACCAGATCTGTGGGGGCAGAGGGGCGGTAAGTAGTTTTAACTGTGAGTTTGAGAAGAGAGCAGAATGGAAAATGGGGTGGAAGAGAGCACAATGGTTATTACCTTGAAATCATTTCAGGCCACATAGGGTTCAAAGGTTAGGGTTAAACAAGACAAGGATTATATCACAGTTAATAAATCTCTGAGAAAGTTTTAAAAAAATTCCTACGCCATGACTGCATGACTATAGATTCCAGTTTAATTGTTCTCCATAGGGGTCCAGGTAGCAGTAATTTTAAAAAGCTTCCTCGGTGATGTTAATATGGAGGCAGAGTTGAAAACCACCGACATCTCATAGAGGGAGAATCCAGGATCAGTTTGAGGAGGCCATGTTGTAGGTTGCTACTCTTCTGGCCTGGTCTGTATGTCAAGGAGCCGGAAGAGTTTTAAGGGACTAGGGGCCAATTACCTGAGCTCACCTGGCTGGCGCCTCTCCTGGCAAGCACCCACTAGAGAAATGTCTTTGTGTAAGAGATTCTCAAGACTTGTTTCTCTGGGCATGCATTGCCAACACCCTCCCTCACATTGCTTTTATGTTCCATGGTCTTTATAAAATAAAGTGTAAAATGCAGTAGGTAGCATGGCTCCCAGCATGTTTTGTGCATAACCTTGGAGCCACCCCTGTCCTTGCCTCGTGAGTAATCATTCTCCACCAAGTCTTCCAGAGGCTCCCTCTGTCCACATGATGGTCTGAACAGCCCTATTCTTTCTACCTTTGCATTTTAGCTCCTGCTCTTATTTCCTCTATCTGCAATGCTTTTAATGCCCTCCCTTCATTTCCAAATCTGGCCATGTCCCGCTAGGCTCAAATGCCAGTCTTGCGAGAAAGATATTCCACAGAGTCACTCTGCAGCCAGTTGCTCTTTCTCCTTGGAAATGTCCTTCCATTCTCTCCCAACACTCTCTTTTATTGTTAATTTTAAAACATTCCACACTTTCTATCCTGTGTTTTATTTTTTGTGTATGAATGTTTTTTGCCCTGTCAGATTTTGAAGTCCTTGGGGGTGGGTGTGTGTCCGTGTATTATTATTTCCCCACACAGAACTGAGCTTACATCCTAGTATGTAGCAGGCATTCAACACATCATTGTTGGATGATTGTAAGAGGGGATCCAGTTGATTGAGACAGTTGCTTCTCATTATTCACAGTAGTTATGTTCTATAATGTCTCTGTGACTACTGAATTACCAAATACTGAACCATTGCCCCTAGTTGAAATACAGTGTTAGGTTCCTGGGAGCCTCTGATCATATTTCATCAACCGATCAATACATAGCTGTTTTTTGCGTGCTTCTGTTCAAAAGCACCTTATGTTTCTTGCTTCCTCCTTATTTTGCCTATAGTTCCTTGTTTCCCAGCTTTTTAGATATTGCCCCATTTAAGCCCATCCAGAAACAATATTATTGCCTTTAGAGTTATTCTAGAGCAACATTTAAACAAAGCCTCTGAACATAAATTTGACAAGTTAAATCATAAATTGCATTGGGGAGGCAAGTAATTGGAACTCTTTAAATAAATTGTTAATTCATTAACATTGAACTCACAATCAACAGCACTATAACTGATGCCTGAAAGAAGCTTATCTAACACACGTACTTTCTCTGTAAGGCATATCACAGCCTTTTTGCACCTAGGAACCCGAGATGCACTTGAGCTTGGGGAGTCATTTTAAACAGAGAACACCAACAAAAAGCACAAAAATGTGAAAAATGTACCATGAAAAGGACTTTCATTCACATGAGAACTGAAACAGGAAGGCAGAGCATCACCTTGTTTTACCTCAGTTGCATGTTGGGCAACTGACATTTTCCCCTTCTCTGCTCATGTCCATGTGTTTGTGCATGTCTGCCCATGTTCCCACATGTGCTTGCACATCCACGCAAGCACAATGAATATTGATTTTGGGGTTATAAATAAATTTTAGCAAGTAGGAGAATTCACAAACATGGAATCACAAATAATGAGGACTGACTATATTTGTTACAAACTATTGTGAAAACAGCCATAGATTCTTTAAGTCATTCCTGGCTAAGTAAATAATTTGATCAATTTGACAAAGATACCAGTGTCATTAATGGTTACTGTTATGGATAACTTTCCTGTGCACCCCCAGCATCCAAGCCCCCTTCTATGCTTCCTGTGTTTCAGGAAATCTCTGCGTTGTGAGGCTTGGTGGGAAGCAAGAACTGTCTCCCCCTGTGCAACTGAAGTCCAGATTCCTGCTTTCTCTGCCTCCCTGCCTGGGAGTGTTGACACCTGTCCTCTTCTCAGACAATTGAATGCTCCTTCCTGGGACTTTGAAGCGGAATGAGTAATGCAAAAGAGCAGGGGCACTGACTGAGTCTATCTCTTTACTTGTAATTGGACTGTTGAGTTCATCAATTTCTCCTTTCGTCAGGCTGCTTGTGTGTTTCTAGGAATTTGTCCATTTCCTCTAAATTATCATTCTTGTTGGCATATAATTTTTCAAAGTATCCTCTTATGATACTCTTTATTTCTGTGGGATCAGTAGTGATATCCCCTTCCTCATTCCTTATTTTGTGTATTTGCATCTGCTCTCTCTTTTTCTTTGTTAGTCTGGCTAAGGGTTTGTCAATTTTATTGATCTTCTTGAAGAACCAGCTTTTGGTTTTGTTTATTTTTTCTAGTGCTTTCTTATTTTCTATTTCATTTAATTCTGCTTTAATCTTTATTTCCTTCTTTCTACTTCCTTTGGGGTTAGTTTTT
>JAQZBX010048193.1:0-20270 GCA_029593785.1 Cabassous unicinctus | reverse complement strand
TTCGGAAACTCTGTGGTCTGGCTCATTTGCCACTCTTCATGCAGTTTTTCTCGACTTCCAGTCTAAATTATGAACAAGAAATACTTCTTTGCTTGTAATACCACACTCTGCTTTGTAATCATAGGAGTTCCATTTATACTCCACTTCCTACCACATAAAAGTGCTCAATCAATATTTGTTACTTTACAGGGTTTCATTCTGTGGGGAGAGGATAACAGAACGTGAATCCGTGGAGAATAATGGGTCAGTACTATCGCAGCACAAAGGACGGAAAGAGTGGCAGAGCATACCCGAGAAACTGGAAAACCAGTCAAGAGACAAGGAAAGAAGAGTCTTTAGATGGACCCATTTCTAAAAGGCAGACAAAGAGAAGTCCAAATAAAGCCAAGGATTTCTAAGTAGAGTGGGCATCCATTCAAACCTCTGCATGTTTGTCACTTGCTACTAATATTACTGACTTGCTTCGCTCAACACAGAGGTAGCTGGCTCAGATTCCAACTTTTCTTCTTTGGAACATTTTTGTTTCTCTTAGGGAAGGGAATGAGAATGACCACCTCTTTAACTACACTCAACTTTTCTTTCTTTCTCTGAATATTAATAGACATCCAAACTTCTTGTCATCCACTTCTAACGTGGCATCGCTAGGAGAAAATCCAGAAAATGAAGCAGTGCTCATAGAATCCCAAGAGCACACGGTTAAATGGGCAGGGGCCAAGACTGTCCTTTCCTTCCTGTCCCACCCCTGTGGAATTTTTCCCACGTGGAGCTAGTACGTGGAAGATCAGGGATATTTGTCCCTTCCAGGAAGCATAGGCTTTGCAAAGGAAGGCCACATACAAATACCAGGGGAGACTAAATTGATGTTCCACTATTTCACCCAACTACAATTTCCTAAGCATCTTTTAGGCTTAGGCACAGGAACAGGCCAGAGAAGTTCTAGAGATGAGGAAAACAAATCCCGTCTCTTACGAATATTTTTGTCTATTATAAGAGAAAAGACACAGATGCAAAAGAAAAAGAAAAAGGGTGCAAATAGCCAGAAGACGTGATATGGTCCATGAGAAATATTCAAAGCCCTGTGGGATCTGGGAGGGAGGGCCAGTTCTCAGATAATAATTATGCAAGTCACCGTGTAGGCTGTCAGCTTTAAAGGAAGGTAGAATAAGATGTGCAGGGCTGGGAAGGAACAGGAAAAAGCAGAGAAACAGAGGGTGTGGTGAAGAGCAAGGGAACAGCATGGGCAAAGCAGAGAGGCATGAAAAAGTGAAGACATCACAGCTATGAGTCTTAGCGCAAAAGGCCAGAGAGGGAAGCCAAGGAATGAAAAATGTAGCTGCAGAGATACCCGCTCCAGCCACTGGGGCTCCCTGAATGGCACGTGCACATTAGCATCTCTGTGAGTATTTTGTAAGCGCTTAAAAATTGGATGAATACACTGAGGGGAGATAATAATGGCCACGTCTCTGCTTAAAAGGGTTTGCAATAAATCTAATGAAACGATTCACAAGATGACGAAGATGTCTGCTGATGAGCAGAACCCAAGCAAGAAACCTGTTGGAAAGGGAAATGGAATGGGGGGGGGCGGGTTACAAATTTGATGAAAAACAGAAAGAACAGAGCAGATGTCTTAAGCCTTCACGTCTATACTTCACTTCGAAAAATAAATTTTCAAGAAGAAAAGAGCCTTTAGGTCCTGAAAATAGTCTAGAACCTGTTTGGGTGGAGGTTACAGCTGTTCATCATTTGTAAATGAATGTTTGCCCTGGGGTGGGGACTCTGCCACTGTACACAAGATGCTTCAATAGGCATCAAGCAACTGGACTTCACCTTCATTGGCCTTTGGTCTTTAGAGCTCACATATTTTACTGATTTTGTAACTCCCTTCCCTTTCAATATTGGTTTACTTACACTGTGTTCTTTGCCCCATATCCAAGGCTTATTCTATGAGATGTCCCTCTTCACTGCTCTATCTACAACCCTAAATGTAGCTTTCTCTAGCATGCTCTATTGTTTCTGTTCCACTGAAGAATTTAAAGATGCTTATCTGAACAATAGTAAGGAAAGGTTTCCTGTTACAAAAATACATTGGGACTCGTGGCATATCCTGGGATTGTTATACCCGAGAGCTTCATCAATAAGCTTAAAATCACAATTAAATCATTTGTATATTATAAAACCATATCAGACAGCTTTTGCCAGGGTATAAGAAGGGTGCCTTTTAAGTAAGCTTTAATTTTGTTCAAAAAGCATTCACTGAGTACCTCCGTTTTGCACTGGGCCAGATGCGGAGGCTGCAGAGAGGAGTGAGACAAAGTCTTTTGAGCAGCTTGTGATCTCGCCCTGGCAAGAACCCAATAAGACACAACAGCAATAAGTTGTGAAGAGTGCTGTAGCGATGGTGGGTACAAAGTCCATTGGCAAGTCAGTGGAGGTAGGAAGCAACCAGGTCTGGGGGAGTTGGTAGGATGGTGACAGTTGAGTAGTTGAGGCTGATTATGAGTTCACTAGGCAAGGAGAACAGAATGTCCCTAGACACACAACAACAGAAAACTGGACATTATAAAAAATGACAGCAAGTTGTATGTTGCCTGAGCATGGCCAGAAGTGCTGGAGAGATAAGTGAGGACCAGTGATGAAAGTGTTTGTATGTCAAGCATATTCACAGAGTTGTGCAACCATCTCCACTACTGGTTTCGTAAACAATGTTTTCCTGGAATCCAGCCACATTCCTTTGTTTATGTATTGTCCTCAGCTGCTTTTATGCTACAAGGCAGAGTGGATAGTTGCACCAGAGAGCTTACGGCCCACAGAACCAAAAATAATTACAATTTGGCCCTTTCTAGACATTGTTTGTGAACCCGTGAACCCTTGCTGTGGACGCCCTGTCCAGTTTGTCACATGTTGTGAACTTAGGATTTTTGAGAAAGCACAATTACAGGTGGCTCTTTTCCTATTCCTAGGCAAGTGCATTGAACAGCAGTGTCTTTTGTCTTCAGGATGGGGATGGCACTACCTCACTCAGAGGCCTGTTGTGAGGAATACTGTAAATGAGCCACTCCCAGTGAGCTTTTACAGATTGGAACCTCTTCCGGCTCAATACCTTCAGTGGCTTCTTTATTTCTTCCAGAATAAAATCCAAATGTCTCCCAAGTTCTACAAAAACCTATGGGAACTGGCCTCTGAAATCATCTCGGGCCATTTCCCCCCTCACTCATTCTACTCTGTCCATTTGGGTCTTCATTCCATGGTCTAAACCCACAACCCATCCAAGTCTCCTTTGCCCTGATTCTCAGCCCGGAATATCCCATCACAGTTCTGGTCCTCATATTCATACAGCCGCCTCCTTGTCATCCAGTGCTCAGACGAAGGCACTGCCTGACCACATCATCTGAACCACCCCTTTCCCCATCACATCACCTCTATAGATGAATTTGTATTATGTATGTGCTTACTGGTTTATGATCTCTCTCTCCCTAAATAGAATGCCAGTTCCAAAGAGAAGGACTTACCTGTCTCCTTCACTTGTATATTTCCAACTCCTAAAACAGTGTCTGGCACACAGCAGGTAATCAATATGTGTTGAAAACAGAAATAAATATTAATGTAAGGGCCCTTTGTAAACTCCAGAGGTGGCATGGACATTATTACGTAGAGATTTTTTTCCATTCTTTCTCTGTTATCCCTTCCTGTTACCATCTTTCTTACTTTGGGTTCTCTATAGAAAGTTCTACATTAAGGGCTATACAAAGATGAACTAAACATACTCATTAGGTCATTACCAAAAATCACAAGGAAAGTAAGCAATGCAAGTAATTTAAAACCTGATGTTAAAAACTCATCATGTGCTATATGTGATGCATACCTACTCTAACTTTAGCCAGGGTTACGACAAGCATCACCTTAGAACAGTAAACATTCTGGCATATTTACAAGTTCTATTTTTGCCTATACTGTAGATCTTCAACCAATGGCCAAGTCTTCTGAAAACCACAGACACACACGCACACGCACGCACACGCATACTTCCTGAGATCAGAGTTCTAGGTGAGTTAGCTCTTACCTGTGTCCGATGCCAGATCACAGATGCCCTGGAGTGGCCCAGTTTGTTCCGGCAGGGTCCTTTATCATAATGTATCAAGAGGAAATCATCCTGGAATGCAGAGGAAAAGCAAGTGTGAATGCATGGTTTCTGCTCAGTTTAGTGAATTAGCCCTGAGTGAGCTCGTTCTTTCTTTCATTCTTTCTTTCCTCAAAATAAATAGAGATATGAGAGTGTAATGACAAGAAAAGGACATTCACCCACAAACAGCTCACTGCTGTGACTACGGCGTCTGAGGTCACAGTTCCTTTCCAGAGGCTCTCATTCTGCAGTGAGCCGCCCAGAGGACATGATGTGTGCTTGGACACTAGAGGGAGTCTTGGACCAGATTTCAATCTTCAGACTAAAGAAGTGCCTCACTCAGCACAGCAACTCTCTCTTGATTTTGCAGGAAAGAATGTCATGTTGATACAAGACTTCTGGACAAGTAGATCAGAGGCTCTCGCCGCTCATGACACTCTTGCCAGCTACAGGATGCATTTTAGTGAACTCATGCCGTTTTGCCTTTCCATCTTTCTGACCACCTCGACTCTACTACTCCCTGGGATTTGATGATTTTCGTTTATCTCTGGCCCATCTTCCACCATTGAAAGCCAGGCTTCTCCCTGGAAAGTGCTTTCTCTCCACTCAGACTATTCTTTTTCTTTTTCATGACTCAAGAACTAGCCCAAGCACCACTTTTTAGCCCTAATTTCTCCGACTGCCTAGAAGTCATTAGTAGCTGCCTTCAAGGCTCTCACGGAAACATTCTGTTCATACGTCACTCCCAGAGCTCTCACACTGGGACTTGATTTCTGATCACTTGCACATGACTGGTCTTCAGCAGACTGTCAGATTCTTGAAGTTGGAACCCTCACATTTACATCAATGTCTTCAACTATGTCCCCTAGTTTGGCACTTTGCATCCACAATCTCAATGAATACCTACCAAGCATGTGTCGAATGGGCTTTTCTTGACAAAATCTTCTGCTCCTCCGTGAATAGGAGGTACCATTTTTTTCCTCTTTGGTTGTCAACAAAAGGAAGCAGTGAAGTTAAATAGTAAAAAGGAAGGTCCCATGACTGTTTATCCATTTAACTCTGGCTGTAAACATACAACCTCCTTTTGAGAAATAGTGAATAAACACAGTGTCCAAGGTGTCTCAGAGAACAGGAAGACACTGATTTGAAAAACAGGGATAGCTGGACATATGTCGCTGCCTTCTGGTCCTTAAAATCAAGATTCACACTAGGTGGCTATAGCCAGCTGTCTTTCCTCTTATCTTGAGAATGGGCATCAGCAGACCCCAAAGGACCTGCCGACCTTTGAGTTTGCTGATTCTGTAGACCAAATTTCCTGGTGTCTAAATGCCTAGTAGCGTATCAGTAAACCTTGGCATCTTCAAGGTATGGTACTGAGAAGCCTTCACTGGGGGTTGGAAGTCCCAGCCCGTCCCTCTGCCTCACCTCCTTTACCTAGACCCCTTATCTGTCAAGGGAAGGGAAGGAGTAGATGAATTCAAAGGCTTTTCTAACATTATCACTTCTTTTCTATGAAGCTATTTCCATTTCTATACACCATGAATTTCCGCTTCCTTCTTTACACTGATACTGATTTACACGTACTGCTGATATTAGTTAATTTTTCTTTTTTTCTTTCTAAGGAGGTACCGGGGATAGAACCCAGGACTTCGTACATGGGAAGCAGGTGCTCAACCACCGAGCTACATCCGCTCCCCTTAATTTTTCATTTTTATGCCTTATTTTCCCAGATTGCCAATCACAATGTCTTGCACAGTAGGTTCTTGGGTAGTTTGTGAATTTGTTAGCTGAAACAAAAGCCAAATCATGCCACACTACCTAGTTTACATTTCTAGAATGATCTCCACTAGCAAAGGTTGACAAATCTGGCTACACAGTATAATCAACCTGGAGAGCTAAAAATGCAGATTCCTGGGTTTTATCCTGTGGATACTGAGTCAGTAGGGTCCAGGCCCTAGTTAACATACTTCCTAAAGGATTCTGAGCCAACATATTCTTGGACCAATGTTTGAGAAGCACTGGCCCCTGTGCAAGAATCCAAACTCCTTAGCTTGACATACAAACACTTTCATCACTGGTCCTCACTTATCTCTCCAGCACTTCTGGCCATGCTCAGGCAACATACAACTTGCTGTCATTTTTTATAATGTCCAGTTTTCTGTTGTTGTATGTCTAGGGACATTCTGTTCTCCTTGTCTAGTGAACTCATAATCAGCCTCAACTACTCAACTGTCACCATCCTACCAACTCCCCCAGACCTGGTTGCTTCCTACCTCCATTGAGTTGCCAATGGACTTTGTACCCACCATCGCTACAGCACTCTTCACAACTTATTGCTGTTGTGTATTATTGGGTTCTTGCCAGGGCGAGATCACAAGCTGCTCAAAAGACTTTGTCTCACTCCTCTCTGTAGCCTCCGCATCTGGCCCAGTGCAAACTGGAGGTACTCAGTGAATGCTTTTTGAACAAAATTAAAGCTTACTTAAAAGGCACCCTTCTTATACCCTGGCAAAAGCTGTCTGATATGGTTTTTATAATATACAAATGATTTAATTGTGATTTTAAGCTTATTGATGAAGCTCTGGGGTATAACAATCCCAGGATATGCCAGGAGTCTAGAAGTATTTTTGTAACAGGAAACCTTTCCTTACTATTGTTCAGATAAGCATCATTAAATTCTTCAGTGAAACAGAAACAATAGAGCATGCTAGAGAAAGCTACCATCGGTGAGATGCTCAAAGATAAAAATGCATTCCTTGGAGGAATTTAAGCATTATAAGATTTAAAATCCTCTATCAAACTCTGGCTTGAAGCAGCATGGCCTAGTAACACAGATGATGGTATTGAGGGTTTGAAAGATTGGAGATTGGATGCTGGTTCCATTCCTCTCTAGGTCGGTGCTTTTAGAAAAGAGCCTTAACCTCCTCTTAAAAAAGGAAATAATTCCAATGTTCACAGAGATATTTTATGCATGAAATGAAATAGGTATCTAGAGAAAAATATATAAGACTGGCACATAATAATTACTTTGATAAATATTAATTATCTATTCCCCTCCCCGCTCCAAAAAAGAAAGGAATTGCATGTGGCCCTTTCTACCATAACTAGCAAACGTTGAGATAGCATATATAGTTGAGACGCAGGAGAGAGAGTTATGGTCTACATCAGTGAGGGGCTCAAGGAGGAGATGCGCTGGAGCTGGGCCCTGGGGAGCAGAAGGCCTGGCTAGGTAGAGAGGAGAGAGGAAGCAACAGCCATGGTCAGAAGGAAGCAGTCTAAAATAATGTGTAATTCCTTGATGCCTACATGTGCAAGAAATTGTGCCTGGGGTGGAAAAATTCCTGAAAGGAGAGAAAAGCTAGGTGAAAACCCCTCTTTCCTCTTTGGAGTACTGCTGGCTACAAGCCTTACATTTCTGTGCTTGTCTTACATCATTGTTATTGCCCTTGATAAATCTTCCCGATAATAGACTCCCTTTCCTCTAGAATCTGTTTTCTATGGCAACAAAGTCATTTTCAGCAGCTCTTCAACTACAAAGAAAAACAGGAAACTCTTGGCCATGAACATGTTGACTTTTGACGAGGAAAAACTGCAGTGCTGGTTCGGCTGTCGTTCGTTCAGGCAGAAGCCAGTTCCGGCAGCCTCTGCTTTTTTGCCCAGGCTTGAACCAGAATTCAGAGCTTGAGTCAGAAAGACTCTGGGTTTTTCTTCAGACACTCGAGCAGGGAGTAAACAGCCTTGTGTTCAAAAAGAGAAAGACAGTGGGACTTCCCTTTCATTCCCTGAAACCGGATCGAGGCAGTTAAGCAGAGGGAGCAGTAGAAATCAAACTTTTTGTCAGTCCATTTTGGATACATTCCTTAAAAAAATCTTCAGAAAGATCTGATAGCTTGCAGTAAAATTGGCATTTCACTTGCTTTCTCCTTTGAGAAAAGTTACAAGGAGTGGTAACTTGTACGCCTGATTAAAGGTACTGTTTTATTATTCAATGCAGTTTTCAAAAAATGCAACATAGCATAAAACTCAACAAATTATAATAAGGCTTTGAAGGCCCTCAAGACCTTGTAATTCTTCAGATACTGCTTTCCCAAACACCCCCTTCTCACCACACAAGGTCAGAGAATAATCTAGTTCTGTGAACATAAGCTAAAAACACTAACCCTGCCAAACTGCCCTACTAAACTTACTTAGAAAGTGACAATGCAGCCTCCAGAATGGAAAAAGAGTAATATTTTCCCCAAATTTGTTCAACCAAAACAGGTTCTACTATAAATTTAGTGAGTGATCTAAGGCAATAAATCTATTTTCAAAGGAACACCCCAAAGGAAGCAATTTATTCCATTTTTTTAAAGGTGGCCTTCCAATGACAGATATGTTTCCTTATGTAAAATTCAACCTCAAATATCCACTCATTTTCTCCTTGGCAATCTATAAGCCTGTCCTTCTCAGGGTAACATTTTACACAAGGAGCAGGTAGACTGTCAAGGTTATTCCTCTGTCATGAGCACTGTCTCTGTCACTTTCACGGCCTGATTTGACCCTTTTCCGCCATTATGTGCTAAGCAGAATAACTCTTGTCACAGCCCCCTTCTCACTGACACTTACCTAGAGACCATGCCTTGATGTGAGAATGAGTCAAGGTACGAAGGAGCAGTCTTTTGACAGATCCAATATGAACTATGTAAAACATGAATTTGTTCTGACCCCACTTTATTTTAATTATATCTTAATGGCATAATGCTATTATTGAATGAGCTGAATACATTTAGCCCTGCTGTACAGAACAGACATAAATATATCCTTTTTGTGACATATGACTTGATTCATTTTCATTATCACTAATTGCAATAGTCTCAATAGATGACAGCACTGCTGTTTAATTACAGTTTTTTTTAAAAAAGTATACAAAATGAACTCTTCTAAAACTAAAGTTATAAAGTCATCATTTTGGCAAGATGAAGTGCCCCCTCAATAAGTGAGAGAACCGAATTTTGAAAGGAAGTGTCATTTGCACTATATCTTGAAGCTCCAGAAAAAGTTTGGTACTTTGAGAGAGAAGGGAAGGTACACTTGGCAGGTACTTAGGATGGGCAGAGACACAGAGGTCTTGGTGTGTTTTGGAAACACTCAGCAGAAAAGCCTTGGCATAGGGAACACATGGGAGACTTTTGGCATATGAGACTAGAAACTATCATTGTGCCGGGTAGGAAAGGGATTTGTAGGGTTATTTTGTTTTTGTTTTTTTTTGCCCCATGATGATATGAATGTCACAGAAATATTGAAACTGCCGCATAACCAACATGCGTCATTGTCTCCTGCCTCTATTTATCCCTGCTAGTCTAACAGCCCCCATTAGACAAAACCTATTACTCTACCCATCCCTTTAAAACACAGGCCAAATCCTCCCCAGAATCCCTATACTTATTCTCTCCTGATACCATTGCTCCCAATGAGTCAATATTTTAATAAACACAAAGAAAAGGTCTAACATTATTATTTCTTTGTTTCACGGGAACCAACTGCAGGGTCTTTAGGAAATGGCTGGCCTATTTATCTCATTCGGAATCAGAATTCCCAAAGTTAAAGACAGTGATGTAAAGCCGAAGGCCATACTCACATCAAGAGATTCAAGGCAGTACCAGCAGAAGGCGTGTTTGCAGTTCTTACACATCATCTGGGCACAGCCTTCATCGCGTTCAATGTACACTTTGCACTTGGGGCAGCGTTTGATTGGCGCATCGTCCTCTTCCATTTTGAAAGTGGAACTATGGGAGAAATTCCATTAGGACTTCAGCTCAGTGCGATCCGAGAAAAAGATCTGTCAGCATCTGCTAGGCTGGAAGCATTAGATTAACTAGAGGGACTGAGGTCATTTTTTAATTCTTTTTTACATGAAACAAAACATAACCAAGCCACCTTAAAATCCAGAAAGCACTACCTAACAAACTGTAAATCAGTCAGTTTGGGTTATAGGGGAAAAAAGGAGAAATATAAGCATGTATCTAAATTTAGATATGTATAGACAGACAAAAGAAAATATGGCAAAAGGCTCGTGATGAAAGTAGCTAAGTAATGGATGTATGGTCAAATTGTATGTTTTTTTTTTTAACCCAGGTCCCTCCATATGGGAGATGGACGTCCAACCATTTGAGCCACAACTGTTCCCCAAATTGTATGTTCTTATTCATATATTTGTATACTTTCCAAAGGGTTGAAAATAAATTTGTATCAGAGAAAAATGAATGTTATAAATACAAACACACATAAACACACCAATGGCTTAGTTGGATATAGCTGGCTTGCCTTTACAAATATGTTTTCATGAGAAATCTGGTTAGACTTGCAGTAGGTAGTCAGCATGAGGGGCTTTAAGTGCTGGTTCTTCCACAGACTAGCTGTGTACCAATGTCTCTAAGCCTCAGTTTTCTTATCATTGTCAGCATAAGCCAACAATATGTTTGAAAAGAGCACAGTGCGGTATCAGGCATGTGTGAAGTGCCTGACAAATGGCACTGACAATACAATTCTGCCAGGAAAAAAATAAGATGGATATTTATGTCTGCATAACTATGGAAAAGCTGTCAATCTTATGCTATTGATTTTTAAAAGAAGACTAAAAATATGCATGCAAACACCTGGAAGATTAAACAGTAAACTGTTAAGAGAAGTTATTATTGCCATATGGTTTTTTTTTAACCGCTGAACCATATTTGCTATATTGGTTGAACTCAATGCATCAATCAAACATCGCCAGGAGAAAAATGATGTCCCTTTGGAAAGAAGAGCCTTTTAAGAACTTAACACATTTATGAGTATATATTCACTCGTGTTGAACAAATTCTGTCATGTTGAGTGCAAGAAGACTGAAGGATCTTCTACAGGCACCATTGTAAATATAAGTATTAAATATGGTTCCACTTAAGTATGAGTTGTCTGATTATTTGTACTGAATTTCCCATCTGGCTACATCCATAGGGTTTTCATAAGTGCACAGCCCCTTCCCTGTGAGTTATACCCTGAAATATAGTCTGGCTGAATGTGATTCTGTTTTGTCCGCCGGTAGAAAGTGACAGAGTAAGAAATACTGAGAAGGCAGGAGCACAGCCTAGAAGTTAAGGCCATGGATTCTGGAGACAAAGGGAACCAACCTGGCTGTGCTACTTGTGAATGATCCGTCTTAGTCTACGTGTCTGCAGAAGTGAGGATAATAGCCTCAAGCTCAGAGGGCTGATGTCAGGATTAAAAGAATTTACAGGTGCTAACCACATAAACACGGAACAGACAGCGAGAGCGTGAACACGCAGTAAGCGAGCCCTGTAATTAATACCATTCCTGGAAGGTAATCAAACCGTGCAGGGCTCAAATCTTTCCTAATTTAGGACAGACACTGGACAGATCAGCCTAGCCCCACAGAATCTGATTCTGAATGGACTAGAAGTGTGGCAAGGAGTCAATGAGACCACACATTCTGTAAATGCCTTAAACAGAAATTGGCACAGAGTTGGCGCTGGAGAAAAATGTTAGCTGGAGTGTCCATCTGGGAATGAATTTGATTTTTGCAGTCAGAAGTCATGAGGCAAAAAATTGGGTGATTCAGTTTGGTTATCAGGTTAGATAAGACTGCTTTGGTTTGAAAGCCAGGTGTGACCTTCAGGAAACGAAAAGTTTCTCATGTGACTCACAAGCTAAGTTTGAAGAAAATGCCATGAATGAGGCAACATTAGTGGAGTGAGTAGGGCATCTTTCAGGGAAACATCAAAAGGGAAAACCATATAAAATATGCAAGTTCTGGAGCATTCTGTTATGCATAGATATTTACACTGTACAGACAATGATTTTTAAACATTTTTTGGTATCTGAGTGATATTTCAAAGTATTAGTAATAATAACTCTTACCACAAATTCAACTCCTTAAAAGCAAGATGGGAAGCTCTGACAGTTTAAATCACAATCTGAATGTGCAAATGCGTTTAAGGGTCAGACATGTAATGCACACGAGTGAAGCCGGCAGGCCAGGTGGTAGATGGCAACATGGGTAAACGGAAGATTTAACCTTGACAAGCAACAACAACTAAATGAAAAATAACTGAGTGTACTCAAAGTTATGAATGACAACTGACATACAGCCTCAGTACCAGGGAGACAACAGGGAGAGGTGAGGACTGTGGCAAACGAGAAACAGCGCATAGCCCGTCTAAAGAAGTGGCTGCTGCTCAGCTCCCACTGACTGCTAGCATGTGGAGATATAGGCCCAGTGTGGCGAGGTATTCAGGTATTTCAAAGAAGTCAGTGATGCAGATTTTTGTGCAAAATCTTCTGATTTTTAAATTTCAACAAAATGATGTTTCTGACTTTTGATTTAAATCATCTTTGTAGAATGATTGAAATGAGACTAGAATATCACAGATGAAGAAATACCAAGTCACCAGGCTCCAAACTCTCACTGTCCTCCATCTTAATGAGCTTTTATGCTAAAGAAAACATCAGGGCTGGGTCCCCTCTACCATTCCACCAAGGTGGAGGGCATCAATTCTTTCTCAATCCTTGTCTTCTTGCATAACACAATATAGGAAACCCATCTACTCGTTTAAAAGGGGAATTTCTCTTTTATACAAGTTAACTTGATGGCTCCACAAGGGCAAATGCCTCTAATCTGCTCTCTATTTAACTTCTCCATGCTGAAAATCAAGCTCTCCCAATTATTTTGAATCTGATGATATGAAAAGTGTATTTCTTCTTGGAAAGTTCTGAAGTGTCTAAAACCCTAAGTGTAAGTGAGGTGATTCATGCAAGCATTTTAGAGCCTGTTGTATGCCAAGATCCAGGGTAACAAAGGTCAAGTGCACACACACAGGTCATGACTTCAGGAGCTCAGCCAAATGGAAGAATTAGCCATGTAAATGGACGGATTAAAACACAATATTTGGAAAATGGATGTGGTTCAAGTGACTGGGCTCCTGTCTACCATATAGGAGGTCCAGGGTTCGATTCCCAGAGCCTCCTGGTGAAAGGCAAGGTGGCCTGCGTGGCAAGCTGGGCTGAGCAGAGAGCTGGCCCACGCAGGAGTGCTGGCCCGCGCAGAGAGCTGGCGCAGCAAGATGACGCAACAAAAAGAGACACAGAGGAGAGACAATAAGAGACACAGCAGACCAAGGAGCTGAGGTGGCACAAGAGATTGAGAGCCTCTCTCCCACTCTGGAAGGGCCCAGGTTCAGTTCCTGGTGCCGCCTAAAGAGAAGACAAGCAGACACAGAAGAACACACAGAGAGCAGACAGCAAGCACAAAAACAATGGGGGTGGGGTGGGAAATAAATAAATAAATAAATCTTAAAAACACGCACACACAATATGGGGAGTGGATATAGCTCAAGTGGTTGAGGACCTGCTTCCCATGTATGAGATCTGGGGTTTGATGCCCAGATACCTCTTGAAAACAAAGCAAAGGAAAAAACCAACTCTCATTGGGGGGTAGATGTAGCTCAGTGGTTGAGCGCCTGATTTCCATGTGCAAGGCCCTTGAGATCCTAGGTTCCTTCCCTGATACCTCCTAAAAACAAATAAACAGACAGACAAAACCAATATGGCTAGTGCTATATTCCACAGAGCCAATCTGCAGTGGGCACAGAGAGGCTAGAGGGAGCACTAACCCTGCCCCGGGGAACTGGGAAAGCGTCACCCAGGAGGGGACGTGAGCCATGCCTTGAAGGATGACAAAGAGCCTTCCAGGGAAAGGAACAAAGGTGTGAGCCACAGAGGAGGGAGCGGCTGTGTTCCCGGGATGGTGAGAAGGTTCCCGTGGCTGGAGAGGCAGGCGAGTCAAGGGGAGCCGAATGGGAAGATAGAAGCTGGAGAGGAAGGAGGGAGAAGCTGGTGATAACGCCTTTGGGCAACCCACAGGTGGTGGGAAATGGGCAGCTATGGGAGTTCCTTTATCAAGACCACGGATTCCATCAGGACAGGCGCAGCTCAATCTTGTCGAACCGCATGAAACTGCAAACGTTGAAGATAATAATATCAAAATGAGTTGGATATTATCAGTTTGTTCTGGTTCAACCTAATAATTTCAAGGAACATACAATAATGCTGGAGTTTAAACCTGGGCATAAAGCCTGGCAATCTGGCCATGGAGAAGGAGGACAGAACCTCAGTAGTGCCTTTCCATCTCCTTCCTTTCATTCACCATTTTAGGAAGATGAGACACCTTGGCCTCTAGCATGTGGAAAACTGATTTTTTGGTTATTTATAAACACTGCCTACTTACTGTGGTTCTTGTTCCTGAACTCCCAATTTTGGATCCCCTGCAACCCAATGGAGTCTTGGAAAACTTCAGGAATGACGGGATTTAAAAGTAAAAATGTGGTCATACATTTGTCTTTTCAAGAAGGCAGTGTATAGCTTGTTTCTTATCCCAGAACTTTGCACTGCACCTGGCATGCCACCAGTTCTCGAATAAATACATAATGGCTTGAATGAGACTCAAGAGGACGATGAGTGTACAGTAGGTGAGACTGATCTAGCTGTAGCCATGCCCTCCCTGGTGGCACTTTCAGGGAGGAAGCAAGCTTCCTTCTCCCAGCCCTCAACCCCTCAACCCACACGTTTCGTGGCAGCTTGTGCTCAGAGGGTACCTGGTTTCCCCTGGAAGGAAGGTGACTGGCATGGTTTCTTGGCAGCCTTGGCCGGGGTGCCAGCTGGCTTTGCAGGCAGAGCAGAATTCCATGTCACAAGCTTTGCACTGCACCAGCTGAGGGGTCTGCAGGCCCATTTCCTGGAGCTGGCACACGGCCTGGCAGGTGGACGCAGGGCACCAAGTCCGGCAGGGATCCAGGAGCACCTCTAGCATGGGGAAAGAGAACAGACAAATCAAATGCTGGAGACTGAAGGACGGCGCTGGGTTTCAGGGTTGACGAATTGCAACAATCCACTGCTTCCCATTTTTACTGGCTAAGATAATGTCCAGATAATTTAGTTTGATGTACTTGATGATTTGGAACCTGCCTTGCTCTGCAGCTTTTCCTCCAGCCCCTGCCAATTTCTTCCAGATCACTCATGTGGGAGAATGATAGACCTTCAAATACCTTTACAGATGCTGCTGCCTCCACCTGAAATACTGTTGGTGCCCTGGGATAGCCCTACTTGTTCCTGAGGGCTCAGCTGTGATGCTACTCCTTCTGGAAACATTTGCCTGACCGTCTGGGCTGGTTGTCTCTGGGTCTCCATATACCACAGTACTTACTCCTCTGTATTTTGAGAGTCTGTTTCCTTGTCTGCATCCCCTCAGAGACATCTGTGGCAGTTTGGTATTGTGTATGAATTCCAAAAATAGATATTGGGTTGTGTTTGTAAACTGGTCTGTTCCTCTGGGCATATCAGATTTTATTAGACTCAGAGGTTTCACTTTTACTTTATTAAATCAAGATTAGGGCTTTTATTTGACCACATCGTTAGGGCGACTCAGTTTGAGTCCCTGCCTACAGCTAGCCTACACCTGTGGGCTATATAAATGGATGCTCAAAGACAGGGAAGTAAATACATGGAGAAGGACATTACAGAGAGTTTACTTTTGGACACTGGAGCCCTGGGGAGAGAGTGGAGCCATTCACCTGATAGTTTGCAGCTGAAGAAACCAGATCCCTGAACAGCTGAGAAAGCCCGGAAAGAAACGAGCCCTGGGGAGAGACGTGAGCCTTATGCCAGTCTACAGCTGAGATTGGAAGGAGCTGGGACCACAGAGCCTTAGGAGGAAGAGGAAGGCTGAATCCTGCCAGAGACCAGCAGCCATCTTGCTCCAACATGTGGCAACAGACTTTGATGAGGGAAGTAACTTACTCTTTGTGGCCTTGTGACTGAAAGCTTCCACCGAATAAACACCCTTTATAAAAGCAACAGATTTCTTGTATTCTGCATCAGCACCCCTGTAGCTGACTAACACAACATCTTTCTCCAGTCAGACGTGTGTTTTTAAGCTCGTGTCCTTACAACCTGGCTGAGTGTGTGGCACATAGTAGGCACTCAGAAAAAAAAGGTGAGTTAAAGGGTGGAAAGAAAAGAGGGAAGGAAGATGGCTGAATCGTTCTTCCAATCACAGGTTTCAACTGCCTAATATAGTCTGACCTCCCAAACTGAAATCCAAGCCACAGGCTAACTACAACATAGATTTATCACTTCAACAGCCTGGGTTTCCCTCCAACATGGAACACACATCACTAACAAATCCAATTTAATGAAATTAGTCAGGAAGATTATTTTTTTAAACAGGAGCTCTTGACACTCTCATGCATTCACATCCTTGTTCAAAAACTTCATTTCTTTATAAATAATCGGTCCTGAGATGTCCTTACTTGTGAGCCTGGTTATTAATTTGATTTATCCTCATGTCCAGTGTTAACACTGAATTCTTCATGAAAGGAGTGGGTGGGAGAAGCTGACAGGAAACCACATGGAATGTTAATTCTCTGCCAAACAGCTATCTTTTTGTGGCTTCGAGTAGGCCACTGATTTCCAAGCTTTTCAGCAGGCTGGTTCTTGGGAAGTCATTGACAACAACTGAATTTTGCTAGGGAAACTTGGAGTGCAATGAAAAGGCCATTGCAGATGTCTCAGGCGGGTGACTGGCGGCCAGGGCAGGTTCAGTTCCCTTGTGCTGAAAGCATTATTAATATTTACTGGGAATCTACAAGATGCCAGGGGCTTCAGTGGGCCCAGACTTCACCTAAACACACTGCCACGGCGGACAGCAATGTAGTGACTTCATCATTAAGTGAGGACGTTCTGACTACATACAGGCACACGTGTTTACAAGTATACACACGCGCATGTCCTTCGTGTGTTTTTCCATATTCCCCAACTAAATGGGAAGCCAATTCAGCCACCCGGGCACCAGGTCATGTCAGGTATAACCTTAATAATGGCTGAAGCATCTAATACAAGCATCAGCAAACTTTTTCTGTAAAGGGCCAGAAAGTGACTCTTTTGTCCTGGTCTTAGTTACTACTTAACTGCTGTTGTAGCACAAAAGCGGTCACAGAAAGTACATAAATGAACGCAAGCAGCTATGGTCTGATAAAAACTTTTATATAAACACAGGCCGCGGCTAGACTTGACCCACAGGCCACAGTTTGCCTCCTGATGTAATCCTAACTCACCCTCCCCCTTTGTAAACAAAACGATGAATTAATCAGTGGTTCAAAACCATCAGATTGTAAGGTCTGGTAGAAGATTTAGAAGGACCTGGTAAAGTAAAGGCTCTCTGGAGGGGTGCTCAGGAAAACGTTCTTTTCTTGATCTTCATTTTAATAACGAGAAAGCTTTTCATGGTATTCGTGGAAATAAGTAAATGACACAAATAACTACGGTCCTCTCTGATATTTACGGCATTTGCTCTTCTAAGAATGTTCCTGGTTGTCAGAGCCATTGAGGTGGGTTTGTGTGACAAATGCAGCCGCGGCCTCTGGGGACACTTGCTGGGCCTGGGTTGGGAGAGGCTCCGCACGGCACCCATCACAGAACTCTGGAAGATGCAGGTGCTCTGTGGGCTAAACGGCATAAAATACATGGAGTCAAATCCTCAGACTATTCTTTGGGTTCTTTCCAATCCGACACTGTGTTTGGTGCCGGTCTACCTGAGAGCCGAAATGGATAACACTACACAGCTCTGGGACGACTGGCCCGATGCAGAGCCTTCCCATTTTACACTGCTTCTCCTGTACTTTCTTTTGAGCTGGGGAGCCCTTGGTAGCCAGGAAGGAAGCCGAGTTACTGAAGCCGTGCCCACGTCTCTCTATGCATTTGACCAACAGGTGCTACCTCCATTCAACCTTCTTGAGCAACAAACTGGAAGATGCTCTATGCTACTTCATGATGAAAGCCTCGATCAGATGATGGAGTGGATGGGAGAGGAGACCCAGTTAATGTCTCCATGGCAACTGTTTACATTTTCTTCTGTCTGTACTCACAGAGCTGCGACATGGCACCGCCTGGCCCCCTGGGGGCAGATTCCCTATTGGAGGGGTAAAGGGCAAGTGTTCTGTTCCATATGCCTAGGACGAGAACCCTTCCTGTGCTGTCCCAGCATATTAAAGCATGTGAACACAGCACAGGCTGTGGGCCTTTGGCTTCTATGAATATTCTGAATCACCATTCCCACTGCTGAATTCTGCTAGCTGTGAGTACAGGACAGGAATAAATAAATAAGAAAATCCACACCAGGCAACGCCAGGAAGTTTTTCTTTTGAGAATACACACAAACACACACACAATCTAGCCATGTATATCTACTATACAATATACATGACATATGCTATATCTAATACAAATTATATTAGCTATAGTTTATTTTCCAAAAAAGAAAACTATGTTTTCTGCAAACTAGAAGAAACTGATCATTGCTCCAATCTCCCTAATATATGTTAATAGTAGATTAATGAAGCAGTTCCCTATGAACTGATAAACGTTAAACACATTTTTAAAAAGGTGTTTTTGCTTTTTAACAATAGTTTTTTATATTTGTTTTTTTAAATTTCAGAAGCACACTATCAAGAAAAATACATCCAGTTTACTTTCCTGTATTAGCTCTTAAAACATTGCAGGGTTGGTGTAGTTACTACAGGACCGAGGTGATGGGTTTGATCCTGTTGTGAGAAAAGTATTTTCAGGAATCCTTAGCTTTGGTTAAGGCTGATAAGTCAGTGGCGCATAACATGGGCGTGTTATTTCATCATCTCTTTGAGCTTTACTTTCCTTAAAAAATAATAATAATAAAACAAGAAGACTTGACCATTCAACATTTATTTGATCAGGTACTCTACTGGTCGGTGGGAAAAATAACTGAGTGAGCCATAATTCCTGTCTCTGAGACAGCTTGCAAGCCAGGAGTGACCACTGTGGACACAAACGCTTGCAGCATCCCTCAGCTAGTGCTTAAGTGTATAGTAGAGTGGGTCCAAGTATACAGTAGAGTGGGACAGGACGTCAACTCTACCTCTCTCGAAAGCCTGACCGCACCACGGACTTTGGAGTTAGCAAGCTGGGGAAGCACGTGCTCAGAAAGAGAACAAAATATTGTCCCATCACTCCCTTCCCTGACTTCTTAATTACCAAAGCCCCGGCTAGAAGGGGAGAGAAAATTTACATTAAAATCAAGGGTGTTTTATGGGACACTCTATACGGTGTCAGAAGGAGCATTCCAAAACTACATGGAGAGAGTGCCTGTGACTTAAATTGGCCATAGGATATTTTCTTAACTAAACATTATCAGAAATCATGTAACTATCTAAATTTTCTTCTGGGGCACACTCAACTCACTACATTTTAAAGGGATAGAACAAGTCAACATTTGCTTTCTGATCACATCTCAAAACTTGTTGATTATGGGCTATCATATATAACTATATTTTAGCTCTAACATTTCTAACATTTTAACACTTCATTCAGACAGATGTTTGTCTTATTAAGTATGAATCCAATTTTTTTAGACTTTAAGCCAAATGTCAATTAAATGTTTTTAAGTGATAGATTTGAAAGATTTCTTTTAACTTGTCAAGTTGGCCTCAGTTTTATGGAAAAAAAAAAAAAAAATCATCTTTGACCAAGCCAAAGTACTGAAGAAATAACAAGAAGTTAGGTAGGAAATTTTACTTAGCTGCATTTTCAAATGAAATTAAATGTCATAGAAAGTTCATTTTCTTGCAACCCAAACAACTGTCAGTTTATGTCAATATTCTCTCTAGAAAAGTGTTTTAATTTTATTTATTTTATTTTTTTTAAGTATTTTATTCATTCATCCAATACAACATTTTATTTTTTTTAAAGATTTATTTATTTATTTATCCCCCCCTTGCTGCTTGTGCTTGCTGTGTCCATTCGCTGTGTGTCTTCTCCGTGTCTGCTTATCTTCCCCTCGCTGTGAGGTCCCGCTGCATCAGCCCCTCGCGCCACGCGGGCTGGCCTGCCCTCACAAGGAGGCCCCGGGAAGCAAACCCGGGGCCTCACACATGGTAAACTGGGGCTCTATCGGTTGAGCCACACCCGCTTCCTGTTGTGAGGGCTTGCTGCATCAGCCCACTAGGCTGCGCGGGCCGGCCTTCCCTCACAAGGAGCCCCAGGAAGCGAACCCGGGGCCTCCCATATGGTAAACGGGGGCTCTATCGAC
>JAQZBX010048192.1:0-20251 GCA_029593785.1 Cabassous unicinctus | reverse complement strand
AAAAAAAAAAAAAATGGAGAAAAGGTAAAGACAAATGAGTTTATATGGCTAAGAGACTTCAAAGTGAGTCGGGAGGTCATTCCAGAGGTTACACTTATGCACGTCTCAGCAGGATCTCATGACTGCCAAAGTAAATACTGCCTCAAATAGCAGGGCTCCTGAGGGCTCTGGAGAAATCCAGACACTATAGGCAGGGCATATAGCCTAGGAGTTTGGCACCCTGCCAGTGGGCCCTACTTTGGAATTTATGCTCCCCAGTGTGACAGTCACACTCAGTTGTGGTTTCTCTACACATGGCTCTTCTGCCCCTTCTATTTGAACCTAGAGTTAGTACTAGAGTTGATAGTTGTACGTCCAAGAGAATTAAATCTTTGGCTGTCTATGTGCCAGTTGGGCCCTGAATCTCAACAGACTTGCAACACCTACTCGCCAGTTCACTGGACTCACCCAGGACAACTCACAAGGAGAATATGACTGACAACCACCATCTCAAGGAACAGAGAGAGTCTGTACCTTCAAGCAAGATAGTCCCATCCATCTGCCCCTTGGGATCTAAGCCCCCTCTCAATTAAAGGCAGAGTGGGCATCTCCATCCCAGAATCCTCAGGATTGGGGAATGAATGATGGACTAGAGTAGACTTACTGGTATTCTAGATTTATTGTTATTCTAGCAATGGAACAACTGTTATCATTGATGTGGAGGCAGTGGCCACTGGAGGTTCTGAGAGGAAGGAGAGGGAAAAACAGGTGTAACATGGGGGCATTTTGGGGACTTGGGAATTGTCCTGAATGACATTGCAATGATAGATACAAGCCATTATATATCTTGTCATAACTTTAAAAATTGTGTGGGAGAGTATAAACTACAATTAAACTATAACCCCCACTTATGGCAATGCTCCAATATGTGTTCATCAATTGTAACAAATGTACTACACTAATGAAGGATGTTGTTAATGTGGGAAAGTGTGGGAGGGGTAGGGAGCAGAGCATATGGGAATCCCCTATATTTTTTATGTGACATTTATGTAAACTATCTTTTTTTAAAAAATTTTAAATATATTATAAAAAAAAAAAGATCATCACAGACTGTGGTAAGTTCTTTGAATAAAATAAGCAGGATGCAGAAGAGAGAAACGGGGGGTGACCACGTCGGAGTGGATGGCCTCGCAGAGGAGGTGGTATTTGAGCACAACCTGAAGGAGAAGGAGCAACATGAGGCGCTGGAGGGAGGACACTCCAGGAAGAGGGGGCCGCGAGGGCCAAGACCAGTTCTGGAAAGGGCTTGCCGCGTGGGAGAAACAGAAAGGCCAATGCTGCTTAAGTGTCATGCACAAGAGGAGGCGCAGCAGGAGCCTGGTGGCCCACAAGAAGGAGTTTGGATTTACTCTAAGCGCAGAGCAATGGGAAGCCAGAGGGAAGTGTCTGCTTTCAAATCTAAAAACTCCCTTCCAGATGCTGAAGACAGACTGTGCTGAGGAGGGCCAGGGCTGCGAAACCGCTGCAGATGCAGGCAGAGATGCTGCGGAGGCCTGGACTACAGAGGTGGTGGGAAAAGGGAGCGACCTCTGGGGACGTAAGGTGTGTTTTCACAGTAGAATCACAAGGACTTGGTGGTGAATGGGAGGCTTGAAGGTACACGCGGAATCAAGGCCGACACCCAGGATTTGGGCCTGAACACCTGGGCAGAGGTGGCACTGTTTACCGCGATGGAGAAGAGGGAGGGAATTCAGGAGCAGTTTGGGACCAGGAGAGGAAGCCTAATCCCTGTTCCTGAACACACCTGTTCCAGGGAGAACAGCAACGGCCCCCTTGAAACCTTCCGAGGCAAAGCATTCCCATTTTCTTCCTATGTTCTCGGCATGCTTTAATTTGTCCCCTTGCCCACCTGTTGGCTGTAAACGGACTCTGCTTTTTCTGTATACCCAAATCCCACCCCTGTCCAGCCCAGAAGCGAGTGTGACCCCGAGAGTCAAGGCCCGTGGATCCCCTCCCCCTAGCCCAGGCCACAGCCAGCACTCCTCTTAAGGCCAGGGGTACCTGTATGGCCTTCCAGGTGGACACAGCACACCTCTGACTTACATTCATTTCTATTCACCAAGCTGTACAGATTTTTTTCCAGGTATATACGTACCGCCTTTTTCATTAGACACCCTACCCTTCCCCCAACACAAAGCACTGCTCCCCCTCATCTGGGACCCTTCCCTAAGCTAACCGCTCTCCCTCTACCCACAGCTGCCTTTCTGCTGCCATTTTTCTCATTTCCCTATTACAGCCTCCAGTCATATTTCCTCCTCGTTTTACACAATCCATTGTTTTTAATCCACGGGTACACCAGACGATCTCCCACTAAATATTCATTTATTCAGTCATTTTTCATTAATCAGTTTTCTGCTGAGATCCTACCACATGCAGACACGATGGGAAAAGAGTGGTGCACCAGGACTGGGCCTGGCTCCCTCATGCTCTGGGCTACCCCCTCCCCACCCGCTTCACCACACCCACCTTTTCCCCCTCCCCGGCTCCCGAGTAGGGCTGGAAGGAAGCCCACCTTCCAGAAGGCACCCTGCAGATCCTTGTTCCTCATCAGATCCCATCGGCACCTCCCCGCATCACCCCGACCCTCCTGAGTTCACCCCGCATCACCCCGACCCTCCTGAGTTCATCCATGCTCTGCCCTTGAGCTCAGCTGGGGACCAAATCATCTGGGGGTAGAGAGGTGTGTGCTTAGCTCTGCGTAGTCTGCAAAAGCATATTAGTTTAATGATCTAAACTGTAATCACATAATCTCTCTCACCTAAATACTTGCTCTCCTGCTCTTTATGTGGCATTTCACACTTCCTTCTTGAAACTCCCTGGTCCCCTGGCCCTGGGAACACTGTACTTTTTGCTTCTCCTTCCACCCGGACCACACCTCTAGAAGGCTCCTTCTCAGCAGCCCTCTCCCTGGGGGCTCCCCGAGGCTGGGCCAGCTCTTAGATCTTGCCTCAGCTCCAACCTCACTTCACTTAAGAGGCTCCCTCACCCCCAGCTGGGCTGTACTTCCGAATGCAGGCAGGCATCCCCGCTTTCTCGTGGTATGAGGCTATCATCTCAAACTCACAGTTCTCTCCCCTCCTCCCTTCCTGACCATCCTATGTTCGCACGTAGACAGGCAGACAGAGCATACACACTCAGAAAGTGAACGAGATTTCAAGGACTCTGCGGGCAGAGATCCTACCGCATGCAGACATGATGGGGAAAACATTCAGATTTAGCTTGGAATCCAGAAGCATTTTCAAGTGAGGCCTGGGCGCTGCTTTTGCCCAGCCCATTGCCCAAGGCCTAAGTCATGCTCTGAGCAAAGGGGAGAGACCTCAGACTACCTTAAAGAAGCTACAGGGAGCAGATGTGGCTCAAGCAGTTGAGCACCCACCTCCCACATGGGGGGTACTGGGTTTAGGTTCGGTTCCAGTGCCTCCTAAAGAAAACAAGCAAACAATGGGCAAAGAGACAAGGGAGCCAACTCAGGGGAGCTGATGTGGCTCAGGGGTTGAGCGCTGGCCTCCCGCATACAAGGTCCCGGGTTCAATCCCCGGTCCCTCCTGCTGTCTTAAAAAACAAAACAAAACAAAAAAAACTACAGGATGCACATGCGGGTGAGTATTCAGAAAATCTTGGCTTGCCTTGTGACTTCTGGTGACTTTCATTATCAAAGGCCAACATCATTCTCGCTGGGCCCATCCTCCCAAACTGGACGCCCACAGTTGCCTTTGCTTTTCATTTCTATCTGCCAAGCTGACCACAGATGTTGGGGGTATACTGGCAACCACCAACTGCCCCAGAGCTGGGAAAGTCTGTGGCTGGCACGGGAGCAGATGTTTTGTAAGAGGCAGACAGGGCGATCCCCTCCTGAGCAGTGCGAGGCCAGCTCTGTCCCAGGCCCAGTAAGGAAGCAGAGGGGACCAGAGGCAGGGCCCTCTCTCCCCAGCCAGAAGGGGTGTGGCTTCTTGAGGTCGGCAACCCCAGGCACACCCCAGGGGCCCTGCCCAACACAGGCAGGCGGAGCTAGAGATGCAGACCCTCTGTACAACACTCAGCACAGCATGGGGCAGCTGGGACTGATGGGACAACAGAAGAGGGGTGCAGAGAGGAGAATCAAGAAGACAGCAAAACAAGGGGTGTGGCTTACACACACACACACACACACCCTCACAAACACACAATTGAGCCAAGCAGCTCTAAAAGGACTTAAGGGATCAGCTAGCCTAGGATTTCACTTTTTTTTTTTTTTTGAAAGCAAACTCCAAACCAAATCTAATGCAGAAACTTCAATAAAAAAAGAACACCCAAGGAAGCTGTTCTGGTTGAAGCAAGGGCTGTTGGGTCTCTCCACAATCTCCATCTCTCTGGCAGCTCTTTCGGGTAATCCTAGGGGTTCCACAGTTTGGTTTTTCAAGTTATTAATAATAATAATACCTCACCTGTATTAGTACTCTCCAGTTTGTGCTTTTACATACAATATCAAACCTAGTCCTCCCCCTAACCCTGCGGCAATATTACCACATCTTATTTCCAATGAAGTACCCAAGGTCCCAAGTTGTTAAGCAACTGGCTCTGAATCTCACAGTAATGGTGAAGTGGGAATTTGAATCCAGGGTTTCGGACTCTAAATCCAGTGTTCTTTGCTCCGTGCCATGGCTGGGAGAAAATGCCCCAAAAGGAGCCTCAGGCCTTGCTGAGAGGCAGTGCAGCCTGATGTTAAAGACCAGCTCCGGAGTCAGGCTGCCAGGGTTCAATCCCGTCTGCCATTCACTCACCTGCACCATCTTTTCCCAATCTAGAAAACTGGGCAATCATAGTACCTCACAAGCTTAGAGTTAAGATTTAATGTGCTAAACCATGTAAGTTATTAGCACACAGTGCCTGGCACATAAATGCATGTCTATTTTCCTCCTTGCCAGCATTCATTTAGAGCTTACTTTGTGCAGACAGGGTGAGGTGAAAGAGAAGCCCAAGTTACCCAGACAGTTCCCATTCTCAAGTTTTCAGTCCAGGTGGGCATCCTGCCTATACTAAAACTACAGCAGCAGTTCTCAGAGTAGTCAGGTCCCTGGACATTCTGCCTGGGAATCTGCACAGAAGCATGAAAAAAAGCTGACTTGGCTACCTTACCCAAGAGAAACCGATCTCTGCTTGGGGAGTGCGGGTGGTGGTGGCAGCGGCATCCATTTGCTACAATAGTTTAGCCTACCCTAATATCCTCTTGAAGTAGGATTTCTCAGCAGCACCTAGAAGTCTGTTTTGTTAACAAGTTCCCAGGCTGATTCTGCAGCACCTTAGAGTGTGGGAGGCACGGGGCTGGAACATCATGCTGGCATCTAGGTCACCTTCTCCCCCTCACTGGCCATTCCTCACTTCCCCACTCTCTTGAAGCACCCGGCCTTCGTGCTGCACCTTCTCCCTCCTCTCCCTACACTCTTGGTGATCTCCTCCCAGCTCCAGGTCTCAGATACCCATCTATGGTTGACAATGCCCCGATTCCTAAATGCAATGTGGACCTCTGCCCTGAACTCCACACTCATCCCAACTGCCCTGTCCATGTTTAACAGGCATCCCCAGTTTAACACACTGCAGCCCTCCCTAACCTGGTCCTCCCATAGCCTTCTTCCATCTCAGTAAAATGGTGCCACTAAGCACCCTGTTGCTCAGATAAAAAAAAACATTAGAGTCATCCTTGCTCCTCTACAATCTATTCACAACCCAGCAGCCAGAATGATCCCTTTAAAAGGGGAAGTCAGAAACATACCTCCCGTGCTCCGGTGGCCCCATCCCACCCAGGGTAAAGCCACTGTCCTTACAGGACAGGGCCCTACAAGGAAATGCAACATCCCTGGGACCTCCACCCCCCTGCATTTTCCTCCAAGTACTTACTGCCCTCTAACATATTTTATGCTTACTTCTTTATTATCTGTGTTCCCCTACCAGAATATAAGCTCCGTGAGGGCAGGGAGTTTTGTTTCTCTTGTTCACTGATGTCTCAACACTTAGAACGATGCATATGACAGGCTCTCAATAAATACTGAAAGAATGAATGGCTGACTTTGTGGTATTCCAACAGAAAGCAGGAGAGCCTCTCCAGTACCTAAAATTTTTCACTCCACCTATTTGGAAGATCTGAAATTCTACCAGTGACATCTAGTCAGGGTAAAGCTGGCTAATGAAGGCTGCCTTGGGGTAGGGCGGGGGACTGGGGTTGGGGTAAAGTTAAGAGGGGTAGGGGGTAGCCAGTGTAAAGAAGGGGGGAGAGTCTAGCCATTTGGGGATGAGCTTTGACATGTAAATACTTCTGGAAGAGTGGAGCTTGTGCAGTTCCTTACTCACATACTAATGTGAATTAGTCCCAGGCAAGGGTCCTCAGTGGAGTGCTTTGGGCAGCCTGAGGGTACCAGGGACTTGGGAATGAGGGGAAAATGCAAAGAAGGGTACAGAAAAGTAGACAGACCAACCAGTTAACATTGAGGTGCTAGAGATTGAGGGATACTTTTGCCAGGTTCTATCTCTGAAGCCTTCATCAAGTCAACAAGTTATGGTTCAGCTCACTCTCTTGTTTTCAGAGCCTATTTCAGACCATTCTCTTCTCTGCAGACCTTGACCACTCCCCCTGTCTCACCAGGAAACCTCACTTCCTACTGCACAGAAAACAGAAGCCATCAGAGCAGAACTACTTCCTGCACCAGGCCTGCATGTCTCCCAGAACTGGGCCGTGCTCTCCCCTGTCCTCCCAGAACAGTGGCAGAGGGCCCCCTCACCTGTCCTGGAGCCCAGAGCTCAGCACCTCAGGGATCTTGTGATGTCAATTATTACCCACCTCCACTCAATTTACCATCAACCTCTCCTTCCCAGGCTGGCTCTTTCCCATCAGCATTTAAACAGCCATGAGTCTCTCCTAAGATCTGGTAAAGCAAAAAACAAAAAATTCTCACTCTCCTATTTCCCCAAAATGTTTTCTCTCCTGTCCCTCATAACCAAATTTCTTGTCTTATTCTCATCCCTATCTCCACTGGCCTTTCTTCAATTCAATCTTCGTTTCGCTCCAGCCTGGCTTACACCCGCACCAACCCATGCAAACTGCTCTCGCCAAGGTCGCCAGTGACCTCTGGGCTGCTAAATTCAATGGTCGAATTTCAGTCTTCATCTCACCTGAAATCCCTGCAACATCTGACATTGCTGACATCCCCATCGCTACTTTAAAATACTCCTTTCACTTAGCTTCCCTGAAACCACACTGTCCTGGCATCAAAGACCGTGGATAAACTGACAACTCCCAAATTTCTCTCTCTTCAGCCCAGACATCTCTGCATCTAGACATGCTGCCGACTACCCAGTGTCTCACGGCCACTCCAAAGCCCACACACCCGGACCCGAACCCATTTGGCCCTCTCTGAAGCTCTCTCCAGAGCTCCTTCTCGGCAAAGACCCACTTTTCATTCTGCTACTGTTGCCAGACAAATGACATCATTCCTGGAAATGCCTTCTCTTTCCTCCTCCACATTCCCTCCGGCCCAGAGGCCTCCTGAATGTGTCTCTTAAATCACACCCACTTCTCTCCACTCCCACAGTCAGGCCCCTGTTCAAGCCACCACCCTCTAGGAGAAAGACCCAGGCCAAGCGGAGAGAGCCCCTTAAGGCCATACACATGGAGTGGCTGGTACCAAGGAAGGATATTGAGAGAATGTGTCTGGCTGTCCACAGCTAATATGTGGCACTGGGCATTTCTGAGGAAGGTCTGTGGGAGCGGTACTGAGGGCTGGAGGCAGCATCCCAATACTAGTGTTTTTTTGTTTTTGTGTTTTTTTTAATAAACCAACTCAACCATCTCAAATTACTCTGCTCTGAAATAATCTACGTCCCATCCAGTAAGCATGACTATTCACTCCTTCCTCTATTTCTCTCTCCCTCTTCCCTCTATCCACCCCTCTGCATACCAGGGCTTCCAGGAATAACCCCACTCCTTTGTTATCACTTTTTTCATTCTGCATCTATTTAGCACTTAAGCATTCATTTCGTGTTAAGCCAGAGGCATGATAAGTTTTCCTAGGTTATATCACAGGTGTCTGCCTAGCCCCTCGCTCAGTATTCTGTGTACATGATAAAGGTAGAGCAGGGATTTTCAAGACCTGCTTAGTTTAACTCCACATATCTGCCTCCACCCTCCAGGTCCAGGACCTCCCTAACCGAAAGCTCCCACCTGCCCCAGGCTGCTTTGAGCCATACGGTTAGCAAGGGAGAACAGGAGGGCCCGGCCTGGCGGCTTTGCATCAAGCCAACCTCCCTGCTCATCCTACTCTGCTCCTGGTGCTTAAGCCAGTGCCTGTATTCTGCTTCCCAAATCTATCTGATTTCTTCTGCTGGGTCCCTGGGTTGACTCCCTGCCCAGCGCTTCTCTTCCTCCAAGGCTACTGCCTCCTCTGCCCACAAGTCCTTCTAAGGACTGGAATCCAGCAAGAAACCCAAACCCTGTGGCTGGGTCTTCATTCTCTGATGCTGTCTGCCCCACTCTCTGCCCACTGCCTGCTGAGGGCTCATCCCAGCTATCCCCAACATGCCCCAACCCAGCCCTGCTCACCCAGCCCAGGCGGCCCCCCGAGGTCTGCCTGGACCAGAGACTGTGAACTGGCAGCAACAGGCTAGTTTAAATGGCAATTGGAAGTTCTTTTGCTTGTCTGTTTTTAATTTAAATTTGGGTGCCTTTAGGCTAAGCACGCATTTTCCATTCTCCAGAGACTCGGTAACACCCTATTGCTATTAAACACCTGGAAGAAGAAAAACGGTTTTACTGGGTACCCACAGGGCACTAGGCTCTGTGTATATATTGTCTCGTTCAGTCCTCCCAGCAACCTCAAGTGGGTGACACTGCAAAGATCACAGAAGTATGAGGAGCAAGTGGTATATCCAGATTTGAACCCAGGCCTATCGGATTCTGAAGTCCACAGTTTTCACTCTGCCATTAGTGAAGCAATAGATCTTGATTAGGCCGTGCGTGAAGACACTGTCTGCAGCAGTGTGGAAGAGGGATTAGGACCTGGGGCAGGAAAGCAAGTGAACTATTAGGCTTGTCCAGGAGAGATGTCATGTGGCTTGAACTCAGAACAGCAGCCCTGGGAACAGACAGTAGCTCAGGACTGGACTGAATTGGAAGGATACAGGGCAGAGATGACCGCGGGAGAGCAGCAATCTGCAACAGGTAGGGAGAACAGAGAAGAGGCGGCGGCTTGGGACGAGTGTCTGAGAGGCTCCAGAGACATCATGGTTAAAATGGTGTATATCACAAATGAAACTGGCCAAGGAGGAGAGATGGACGAGAGGTGGACAGGTGGTCAGCCTTACCTTAAGAATGTAGGTTTATGCCTCAGGAGTAAAGGAGAAGAGCACGGGGAATAGAAAGCAGGCCTGAGTTGGAAGCGTGGTCCCACACAAGTGGATGAGAAGCTCGGGGTCAAGGCAGGGGACAGCGTAGCACCCTGCGAGACGACGGACAACAGCTGCGGAGAGAATTGTCGCCTGAGGATTATCAGGCTCTGGAAACCTTCAAAGGCAATCTGAGCAGCATGGCAGGTGCACAGCACCCTCCGAGTACAACGTGCAAGTGCTGCCCACCCTTGTCAGAAACTTGTCAGACAAAGAGGGGGAAGAGGGGCAGGGAAACATGGGGTCTTCTTGTTTAATAGAAGACTGAGCACGTGGGAAAGGAAAAGAAGTTGGCGAGGAGGGAATGATGGAGAGCACGTGTCCCAGAGGGATAAGAACTGAAGAGCAGGGCTCTCCCCTTGTTGAGGGGGAGTGTGAGCCTTGTCCTTGAGAGAGAGAAGCTGTGGGGGAAGGTCCAGGGATGGTCTGAATTGGTGAGGAGGGAAGCTACCGGAGCCCATGTAAAATGCTGCCTTCTTGTCATGAAATGAGGCTTAGGGAGCTCTGAAAGAGTGAGATGGGCACCCCACACACAAACACACTCCGGAGAGGGGCACTCACTGGCCTCTGTCTTGATGGTGGGGTAGATGTGTTGAGTTCCCACCTGCCCAGTCATTTAGCACGGGGTCCACAGTATCTCCAGGTACGTTCAGACATACCCTGCTTTTGCTACAGCACTAAGCATGCTGGTTCCACCGCCTGCCTCCAGACAGCTATAGGTGAAATACGACCGGTGCAGTCACTGCAAAAGGACTTTGAATTTCTCTCTCAAGACTGATGAATGTTCCCTTTTCTCTCCTCCCTGGCCCCTCTCCCCCACAGCACAAGGCTTGCTGGAGGCACTCTAGGTCAAGGCTGCTGCCTGCCCGCCCCTCCTCCAAATAAAGCTTTTCCTCTGGGCAAAGCAGAAGACTCATGGGGCCTCAGCAGCGGCAGGAGCCTACCAGCCTGGCCATGGCTTCCTGGGAACAGCTGCAGCACATTCTCCCTACCCCGACACACGCGCACAGATCCACCTGTTACAGCTTTGCTTGGGTTGAGCTCCTGCCCCAGGGGAACTGCAGAAAAAGCCACAACCTGGGCAGAAATTGGGCCTGCCACCCCTCCCCCATGGCCTACCGACACCCAGATACACCAAATCAGTGACAATGATGTCAGGCAGCTTTGCACGTCACCCCTCTTGATGGAATGGTTCTCCCACCCTCTACCTGCCCTAGAACCCTGGCTCTCGCTAGCCGGGATACTACAGGAAGAGAAGGAATCAGAGTCAGAAGCCTCGGGCTCAGGTCCTGATCCACCCCTATGTGGTGTAAGACCTTGCAAGTAATTTCTGAGCCCCAGCTCACAACCAGGTAGAGTGGAAGGAAGAGCACCTGCCTCTCCCTTCTCACGGGAGGTGGAAAGGAGTAAATCGAATGAGATGGGCTGTTTATAAATTGTACAGTGCTCTTCTGGTTTCTGAGATTCAAGCAAGTCTTGCTGGCAGTCCAACCCCTCTCTTCTAGTGAGCCCCATCGAGCACATGTCCCCCACAGCTCATAGCCCGAAGAAAGCACATGACAAATGAATTCGATGCAATTCGGCAAACATTTATGCCTACTCTATGCCAGGCTCCAGGCTGCAAACAAGAACAGACACAGGTCTGGCCTGAGTTGGCTCAGCTGGGCAGACCTAACAGTGGGCATCTATCTGCTCATGCATTGGCCAGTGCCATCTCCAGCAGGGACCACTTGCTGACCCCTCAGACTAAGGAGGAGGTGGGTGGCTTCAGCTCCCTGAGAAACCAGGGTGAGGAGCCTGTAGCAGGAGTGACCCATGCCCAGCCCAGCAGGAGCTCAAGGGGTTATTTGCACTTCTGGTGCTTTACCCTTGCCACCTGGGAGAGGTGGAGAATAATCCTGCTTTGGCCTGACTCACGATGGTATCATGGAGGATGAAATGAGAACAAACTGACATGAGCAGTGAGAAAATGCTTTGAAAAGGAAAGACCTTTACAAACAAGGACTTTTTTTTTTTTTTCCTTCAGGGTCCTCTCAACTAAAGCTTAGATAATCATCAAAGGTTTGCTCGTCTAAATGCTGACAAGCCTTTCCACTGCTAGCCTAATGGGACTGAATCCAGTCAGGAGGGCATCTGGCTCCCTCGCTCTGCAAATCATCTCGGCTGAACTGTTCCAGTCACTGCCGCTGGTACTTCCAGGGGATGGGGCTGCATCTCCTGTTCCCTATTCTTTCCACCACTACTACCCACCCCACCCCCACTACCACAGGCCTCAGTCCAAGGGACCTGGGAAGGCCTCCACTCTCACCTTCCCTCTGGAGGACTTCCAGACCCGGGCTCAGACAGGAGACTTGCTCCTGCCTTTGTCCAAGACCCAGGGAGGGAGATCCCAGAACCTGACAACCAACCCATTCCACAATTAAAAGCAAAAACAATAACAAAAACAATTTTAAAAAGACCTTAATAGAGGCTAGACATATTCTCCTATCTATCTCACACCCATCTTCTCCTACCGCAATTTCTGTCTCTCGTTCAAATTACAGTAAAGTTGGGAGTGGGAGTGTTTAGATAATAAGGTCTTCAGCCAGACTATCAATCTTGCTAACACCCCTGTCTTTGGCTGTATGTATGAAGCGGACAGACGCTGCACTTCGGATTGAGAGGTCTCAGCTCAGCTTTTCCCTGCTAAAATATCACACACATACCCAAATCGGTTCTATTCCCACAAGCACCTCAAACAATTTCTTTGCATTTTATGTCTTCCAGAATCCTCTTAAAATGCAAATATCCCTGGAGGAAGGAACCACATTCCACTGACCCTAGCCTAGTTCTCACTCAGCACCTCTACCCAATAAAAATGTACTGATTTAAACTGGTTGCTAGATGCCTGTCCTCACAGCACAGAGGTCAGGGCCCGCGGTGGGGGTGACCTTTGCAGGGGCAGCCCGGGCAGGGAGCCTCATCTCCCCAGCCTCACCACTCCCCTACAGCAGCGCTGCCTGCCTCCGCGAGGTAACTGGGTTGTGATGAAAGTAAATCTAAAATAGCCAAATATGGAAACTCTGCAGGAGGGGCAGAACCAGCGTCTGCCACGGCGGCCCAGTGGGGCCAGGAGCAAGAGCCCGGCCCTGCTATTCACTGAAAACTAACAGAATTGCCAAAACCCTGCAGAGTGGTAACAAGGGAAGACTGATGTGGAGAGAACCCAGGAGTCCACGAATCCTCTGGTTGCCTCTGGGCAACTCATTTCACTTCTCTGTGTCTTGGTTTCTTCCGAGACCCCTTTGAGCTCACCTGCTGGGGTCCTGTGTTTCTAAATGTGCACGCGCAGAAATTTCTATTCGACTCAATATTAAAGTTTCATTCTGGAGTAGCTCTGCTTGGAAGGTCTTGCAAAAGCAGAGGGAATGACTACGGGTGTAGAGGGGAGCAGGGGTTTGTAGTGCGGGCATGCCTGAAAAGTGACCCGCGACCTGCGCACTTGATCCTGAACCTGGCCCCTCCAGACCATAACCGCGCTCCAAGGCTCAGGAGCTCCAGCCTCCGGCCTCGCCACACCCCTCCCCTGCTAAGAAAACCCGCTCCAGGATCCCGAGGCCAGCTCCCGCACCAGAGCGCTGCAGCCACCTCGGGCCCCGGCCCCCCACCCCCAATGTCACGCCCGGTCCCCGCCCTCACTCTCCGCGCCCTCCCGAGAACTCGCCGGACGCGAGGAGGGCAGGCAGCCGGGACCCTGGACCCCGCAACCGGGGAGGGGGCCGTGGGGGGGGGGCTCTCGGGGCTGCCGCGCTTTCGGTTTCTAAGTAAATGGAACAAGCCGAAAAGTAAAAAGGGACGAGACTCGGTCTCCTCACCCCAGCCCTAAAGTCGTCAGGCTTAATTCCTGCAGCGCGACCGCCACCCGGACAGCGACTTGCCGGGCCTCACGTCTGGCTGGGCGCACGGGGACTCGGCCGGCGCGGTGCCAAGGCGCGCGCCGCGGGCGAAGCTCTAAGCGCAGGGAGCCGCTGGGCTGGAGAGCCGGGCCTGGGGGAGGAAGAAGGGGCGGTCCCGGCCGGGGGAAGGGCGGGGACTAGGGTGGGGCCGAGGGGAGCGGTCCGGGTGAGGGGCACGGGAGGGGAAGGGCGGCCGCGCAGCAAGGTGTTGGGCAGAAGGCAAGGAGACAGTTCCTCAAGGTTACAAATTTAATCTACCATCCCTAGGTTCATTAAAACCTACAAATAAAAATCATTTGGATTTCCCTCAGGTGTTTTTGTATTGTACACATCTGGCTCTTTAACAAGGTCAATCCAGACCCAGCCAATCCTTCCATGTTTAACCCGTTAACTCAAAGCTGGAGATCTGGCTCAAATTAGTCGTCCCCGCCCTTACAATAGCATACGTTTGCCAACCGTCGTTCCCCGCTGTTGAGCTAATACTAGCTATCCCTTGCCGTTATACCAAGAGCTTCCCAGACATTTCATTTGAAACTCAAAACAACTTGCCAAGTAGACTTGGTCATTCCCATTTTACAGAGGAGATACCCGAGGTCCAGAGCAGTGATAGGAGGTGAGGTTGCTCAAGTCTAGACACTTAGCAAGTACCGTATGAACTTAACCTGGCTCCTAAAGATAAGGTTTTCTTATAATACATTCGCTATGAGCACATATTATGAAAAGATTTTATATCCTATATATACCTCTCTTCAATGAAAATTTAAGGAGCATATAGGGCATGGAGTTTGGAGCCAAATGGACCAGAATTCCAATCCTAGCTCATTCACTTTTAGTTAGGCAAAGGGAAAAGTACTTAACTGCCCTGAGCTTCAATTACTCATCAGTAAAAGGGGAGAATAATATCTACCTTGAGGGTCAACTACTCAGGTGTGCATAGGAGCCGGGCAGGAAATCTTGGACAGAGGCCAAGGTGGTAGTCATGGGGGAGGGGGTGGCCATCAGGGGGAGGAATTCTAGAGAAGCAGTGCCTGCTCAGGGCCAGCCTGTTGTGACCTGGTCTCCTGTTTTACAAGGAGACCCAGAAACCCAGATTCCAGATCTTTTCATTTGTGAGCCAGATTAACCACTCTTTGGAGGAATGGGGCCAATGGGCATGAGTTTGGGACTCCAGATCCACCTCACAGTGGTTTTGTGAGAATTAAATGAGATGACATTCCTGATACTCCTGACTCAAGGTTTGTGCATGGTGGACTTTGGTTCCTCTGCCTGCTCTCCCATACAATACACTTCTCCTCTGTTGCCGGCTTGTGCCTGCCTTCTAATTACTCCTATAGCATGATACAAGTCAATATGTTTTTAAAAAGTGATATCTCCTTTCATCAATGTCCAGTATACACACATGCAGGTGTGCTCAGGGAATCTAGTACTTTTCATGGTGCTTCCCTTGTCTCTTGCCCACTGTCCTTTTCCCACAACTGAATAGAGCAGTCAATTTGTTGCAAGAATGATACCCAAACTTTAAGTAAGGTGGAATCAGAAGCTGAGATGGATAATGAATCCTCAGAGTGTTGGGAAATGAGGACGCCATAACTCTAAGGGAATTTAGTCAGGATCAATGATATGTTCCCAGTTCCTCTTGATCAGAGAATCTTGGGCAGGGTGTCTGAGAGAACAAAGAAAGACCCTGTACCCAGCCTGGTCTGATGGAGGAGACATCCCTTCCTTAAGGATCTTGAAGGTGGACAAGAAAGACAGGAAATAATGTACACATAAAACAAACATGAAATCCTTGAAAATGATAACTAACATTTAAGTCAGTATTATATGCCTTGTACTATGCTGAGTGCTTTATCTTTATTAACCCATTTAATCATCAGCCCTATTTTATAGTTGAGAAAACTCATCTATTGAACAACTTGTCCAAGATTGTAAAACTCTTCATTTTGGAGAAATGGGATTTGAACCTAGAGAGTCTGATTCTGGACACCAACCTGTCCCTTAAAGAAATGGCTGGGCGTGAATTAAAAACAACAACAACAACAAAACAGTTTCAAGAAGGAGAGATATTTTATCAGTTTTAATGTTTTTAAATTATCGGGCATTAAATTCCACATTAGATTTAACAGTCTTGTTATGAACAGAATTCAGTCTTTAAACAAAATTTGCTTATGAAATACAGGGAGGACTGGACTAACACTAAATTTTACACCGAAGAAAAGGGTTAATCCTTCTATCTGTTGCCTCTAGATGCCCTAAGATTGCCCTAGACTTTAGGGAGTCATGGATTTCAGCTGCTTAATTTGTTGGAAAAATTGGTAGGGTGGAGGATTGCTGTCTTGACTGTCAAGGGAAGCATGGTACTGCTGGAGAGGTGAGGCTGCCCCCTTCTGGAATAGTTGACTGATGCATTATCTTCCTCCGGCTGCTCTTCCGTGACAAGACTGACGAATCTGGTGGGTTAGAGCAGGGTGGAAAGGTCATACCTAGAGACCAGTCATCACCTAGACACCCAGTGAGATCAGACAAGTAAGTAAGAAAAACCCACTCCTTGGAACTTAGATTGCAGCCCTAACTTCCATTGCAAGTTACAATGGAAAGTCTTTACCCATGATGGAACCACACGCGGAAAGTGTGATATAGCAGCAAACCACTCCCAAGCAGAAAACAAAACCTCAGGGCCCCACTTGCTCACTAGGTACTGCATTGAGAGAATAAATGAATGAATGCCTAGGTTTTTTTTCTGTAATTTCCTGAGCCACTGATATGTGATCCCTTTGCTTCCATCGAATAATCTTTTTCCCCATTCTGCCTATCAGTGTGCCGACCACCATGATAAGAGAGGCAGGACCATGGGGGACTTTCTTCCAGGAGCAATGTAGATTAAAACAGCAGCCACCCTCCTTTTCCAAAAGGGGTCTATTTATGTGCATCTAGCAGCTGTATCTTTAGCTTAGGAGCTCAAGAAAGACCTTGAAATGGTCTTTCACTCTATTCTTACCTGCTCTGTTTAGGTTCAGTACCAATTTGAAATAAGCAGACCTAGTCTGTGTTTGTGGCCATATATTCTATGTTAGCTCCAAGGGGTTTCCACCCCTCCCCCATACACACACACACAGACATAAACAGACACCATCTCTGTTCATGGTTTCATTGTCTGAGAGTCAGCCTTCTGGTTGGGGAAGTTAGATTTTTATTGTTTTAAAGTCAGGCTTGCTCTCTTTATCATATGTCTAGCGAAATGTGGATTCTGTTTTGACAATTCCTTTAATAAGATTCACACGTGCCACTTCCATCAGTGTTTTGAAAAACATTTTAACATATTAATTCTGCATAGTCACTGGAATGCATTAAAATATAGATTTTTAAATTATTTTTAGGCTTAGGAATGATAAAGTAAGATCATAGGTTTGATTGGCACAATTTAATTTTGTTCGATTCTGTAATAGGTTGGTAACAAGGAAGACCATTCATTCAGTATATCTTCATTTTGAGAATGGTGCCTACTCTGTAAGGAGAGATTCCAAACAATGCTCTTGAAACCCTGATTAGCCACATCCTCTCCATTTCGCAGAAGACAGGACAAAAGTATTAGGAAGGAAAGGCATGCTCAGGGAGGGCCCACCCCCTCCTCGGCAAAATTGGCAAAGTTCAAATATCTCTGGCTCCAACCCCACCTCAATCTTCCATGACCTTGCCCCCTCTATGCTCCGACACGCCATGTTATCTTCTGTAGGCACAGTGAGAGCCCCACATTGTGTATACCATCTGAGGCTACCTTACGCATTGTATAGCCCCCCAGGTTCCATACTTGTTCTTTTTTCATAAACATCTTACTGAGTTATGCTTTCAATACCAAAAAAATTCGCCCTAACAATGAGCTCTAGTAAATGTACACCATCGTGCAACCATAACAACTATTAAATTTTAGAACAAATTCATCAGCCCATAAAGTTGCTTTGTGTGCATTTGCAGTCAATCTCTACTCTCAGCCCTGGCCTTAGGCAACATCAGATCTGCTTTCTGTCTTTATTAGTTTTGCATTTCCTGGAAATTTTACATAAACGGTATCATGCAATATGTAGTATTTTGTGTCTAACAACTTTCAATTGCATAATATTTTTGAGGTTCATCCATTTTGTGGCATATATAAATCCTGTTTAATTATGGTATTGCATTGTACAGATATAGCATATTTTGTTTATCCATTCACCAGCTGGTGGACATTTGGATTATTTCCATTTGCTGCTATGAAATTTGAATGTGATTTTTTATGTGTGACCATACATTTTCATTTCTCTTTAGGTAGATAACTAGGAGTGGAATTACTGGGTCATATTTTAAGTGCACAGTTAATTTTTAAGAAACTGCCAAACAGACTTCCAAAGTGGCTGTACCATATTACATTTTTACCAGCCATGTGAGAGGGTTCCAGTTTCTACACATCCCTGACAACACCTGGTATTTGCAGTTTTTTTAATAATAGTGGGTGTTACAGGTCTCTCGTAGTGACTTTACTTTGCATTTCCCTTATAAATAATGATGTTGATCAGCTTTTCATGCACTTATTTACCATTTGCATATCTTCTTTGGTGAACATCCATTAAATCTTATGTCCATTTTAATTGGCTTTTTTTAAAACCTTTATGTTCATTGCTTTTTATCATAAATAAAACTGTGGTGAACATCTTCTACATAAATTTTTAAAAATTATTGTGGTAACATATATACAACATAAATTTTTTTCATTTTAATTCCTTTCAAGCACACAATTCAGTGGCATTAATTACATTCACAATGTTGTGATTCTCTAACCACCAACCATAACCAAAAATTTTCCATTACCCTCAAACAGAAACTCTGCACCCACTAAGCATTACCTCCTCATTCTCCCTCCCCTTCACCCCTGGTAACCTGTAATCTACTTTCTGTCTCTATGAATTTGCATATTTTTGTTATTTCATATAAGTGAAATCATAAATATTTAACCTTGTGTGTCTGGCTTTTTTACTGAAAACAAAGTCTTCAAGGTTCATTCATGTTGTCACATGTATCAGAAATTCATTCCTTTTCTTGGCTGAATAATATTCCATTGTATGTATATGCCACATTTTGTTTATCCATTCATCTGTTGATGGACACTTGGGTTGCTTCTGCCTTTTGCCTATTGTAACCAAGGCTGCTAAGGAACATTGGGGTACAGATATCTGTCTAAGTCCCTGTTTTTAATTTGTTTACCTAGAAGGGGGATTTGAAGGTCATATGGTAATTCTGTACTTAACTTTCAGAGGAACCACCAAACCAATTTCCATGGTGGTCTCACCATTTTTTGTTCCCATCAACGATGCATGAGGGCTCTGATTTTTTTCATATACTTACCAATATTTATTTTCCATTTTTAAAATAATAGGCATAGCAATGGTGTGAAGTGATATCTCATTGTGATCTTTTTTAAAAAAAATTATTGTAGTAGCATATAAACAACTCAAAGTTTCCCATTTTAACCACTTTTAATTGTACAATTCAGTAGTATTGATTACATTTACAATGTTGTGCTACTATCACCAATATCCATTACCCCAACTTTTTCCTCATCTTAAATAGAAACTCTGCACCCATTAAGTAATAAGTTCATCCCCCACCCTCTGGTAATCTACTATCTGTCTCCATGATATTTGCTTCTCCCAGGTATTTCATATAAGTGAGATTATACAATATTTTTCTTTTTGTGTCTGGCTTATTACACTCAACATGATGTCTTCAGGTTCATGCATGTTATAGTATGTGTCAGAACATCATTCCTTTTTACAGCTGAATAATGTTCCATTGTGTGTATATACAACATTTTGTTTATCCATTCATCTGTTGATGGACACTTCTGGCTATTGTGAATAATGCTGCTATAAATATTGATGTATAAATGTCTGTTTGAATCCCAGCTTTCAATTCTTTTGTGCTTGCTGGATCATATGGTAATTCTATTTCCAACTTTCTGAGGAACTGCCAGACTGACTATATATCTTCTTTGGAGAAATGTCTATTCAAACCCTTGGCCCATTTTTTTAAATTATTATTCTTTTTTGTATTTTTTTTTTTGGCCCATTTTTTTTATTGAATTCTTTGTCTTTTGGTCACTGAGTTGTAAGAATTCTTTATATATGTCTATATTAAACCCTTATCAGGTATATGGTTTCCATATATCTTCTTTCTTTCTGTAGGTTGTTTTTACACTTTCTTTCTTTTTTTTTTTTTCCACCGGGAGGTCCCGGGGATCGAACCCAGGTCCCTCCATATGGGAGACAGATGCCCAACCATTTGAGCCACATCTGCCACACCTACACTTTCTTGATAATGTCTTTTCATTTTCTTTTTTTTTTTACAAATCAATTTTATTGTACATATTAATAAAGCATAAATCTATCCAAAGTGTACAATCAATGGTATTTGGTATAATCACATAGTTGTGCATTCATCACTTCATCATTATAACATTTTCATTATTCCAATAATAATAATAAACAAAAAACAGTTAAACAAACAAAAAACTCCTCACCTCTCAATCTCTCTATGTTTCCCCTGCCGTACATAGCTGCTATTCTGTTTCCATCTCTCTAGTTTATTTATATTTATATTTTGTAAAAAGTCTTATATATGCAATATCACCCATATTATTATTTCACATGAGGTTTCAGTATGTTATACAGTCCCATGTTACCTTTTTTAGCTTTCCTTCTAGCAATACACATGATCTTAGACTTTTCCTTTCAACCACTGTCATACCCATAGAACAGCTCTGCTAGTTACAAACACTATGATGTGCTTTCACTATTACTATTCATTTCCAAAGATATACAACCTTTTTTTTTTTT
>JAQZBX010048191.1:0-20269 GCA_029593785.1 Cabassous unicinctus | reverse complement strand
TATTCAGAAAGTTTCCTTACATTCCTATGTTCTGAAGTGCTTTTATCAGAAAAGGCTGCTGTGTTTGGTCGAATGCTTTTTCTGCATCTATATAGATGGCCATGTGAGTTTTTTACTTTCAATCTATTTATGTGGTTTATCACATTGATTGATTTTCTTATGTTGAACCATCCTTGCATACCCGGGATGAATCCCACTTGGTCATGATGTATAATTTTTTTTATATGTTCTTGGATGCGATCAGCAAGTATTTTGTTGAGGATTTTAGCATCTAGATTCATTAAAGAAATAGGTCATATTTTTCCTTTCTTGTGGTATCTTTATTTGACTTTGGTATTAGGGTAATGTTAGCATAATAGAATGAGTTAGGCAATGTTCCCTCTACTTCTATTTTTTGGAATATCTTAAGCAGAATTGGTGTAAGCTCTTTCTGGAAGGTTTGGTAGAATTCACTTGTGAAGCCATCTGGTCCTGGGCTCCTCTTAGTTGGGAGGTTTTTGATGACTGAGTTTATCTCTTTACTTGTAATTGGACTGTTGAGTACATCAATTTCTTCTTTCATCAATGTAGGCTCTTTGTGAGTTTCTAAGAATTTGTCCATATCCTCTAAATATCATTTCTGTTAGCATAAAATTTTTCAAAGTATTCTCTTATGATATCTTTATTTTGATGGTGCCAGTAGTGATATCCCCTTCTTCATTCCTTATTTTGTTTATTTGCATCTGCTCTCTTTTTCTTTTTTTAGTCTGGCTAAGGGTTTGTCAATTTTATTGATTGTCTCAAGGAACCAGCCTTTGGTTTTGTTTATTTTTTCTAGTGCTTTCTTATTTTCTATTTCAATTAATTCTGCTGTAATCTTTTTTATTTTTTTCTTTCTACTTCCTTTGGGGTTAGTTTGTTGTTGTTTTTCCAATTTTTCCAAGTGTGTTGTTAGGTCTTCAATTTTATCTCTTTCTCCTTTTTTAATATATGCATTTATGGCTATGAATTTCTCTCTCATGAGATCTTTGGGTGCATCCCATAGGTTTTGATATGTTGTGCTGTCATTTTCATTCAATTCAAGGTAGTTACTTATTTCTTTTGCAATTTCCTCCTTGACACACTGTTTGTCTAAGAGTGTATTGTTTAGCTTCCACATCTTTGTGCCTAATCTGTTTCTCTGGCCGTTAGTGATTTCCAATTTCATTCCATTTTGGTCAGAGAAATTACTTTGTATAATATCAATCTTTTGGAATTCATTGAGAGTTGTTTGGTAGCCTAACATGTGGTCTAACTTAGAGTATGATCCTTGTGAACTTGAGAAGAATGTATATCCTGCTTCTTTTGGGTGTAGCATTCTTTATATATCTATAAGGTCCATGTCCTGTAATGTATTATTCAGAGTCTTTGTTTCTTTATTGATTCTCTGTCTAGATGTTCAAACTAATGGTGATAATGGTGTATTAAGTCCCCCACTATAAGTCTAGAGGCATTTATTTCTCCACTTAACTTTTCTTATATTTGCCTCATGTATTTTGAGGCACCCTGATTAGGTGCATAAATATTTATGTTTGTTCTCTCTTCTTGGAGGATTACGCTTTTTACTAATATGTAGTGTCCATCTTTGTCTCTTACAATAGTTTTGCATTTAAAGTCTATTTTGTCCAATATTAGTATAGCTACTCCTGCCCTTTTTTGATTATTGTCTGCTTGTAAAATTGTTTTCCAACCATTCAGTTTCAGCGTCCTTGAATCCCTGTGTCTATGGTGGGTTTCTTGTAAACAACATATTGATGTGTAATATTTCCTTATCCTTTCTGCCAATCTGTGTCTCTTGACTGGTGAGTTTAATCCATTAATATTCAGTGTTATTACTCTCAATGAATTTCTTACATCAACCCTATTTTTTCTATGTTTATGTATGTCATACTTTGTTTTCCTTTCTCTTTTTGTCTTTTTAGTTGTTCTTACAATCTCCTCCAACTCTCTTTCTTCTTTTTTCCTTTCAACTTGTTGAACTTCCTTTAGCATTTCTTGAAGCGCAGGCTTCTTATTGGCATATTCTCTTAATTTCTGTTTATCTGTGAATATTTTGTATTCTCCATCATTTGTGAATGCCAGGTTTGCTGGATAGAGAATTCATAGCTGAAAGGTTTTTTTTTCTTTTAGTACCTTGGCTATATCATCCCACTGCCTTCTTGCTGTCATGGTTTCAGATGAGATATCAGCACTTAATCTTATTGTGCTTCCCTTGTATGTGATAGTTCCCTTTTCTCTTGCTGCTTGAGTATTTTCTCTTTTTCTTAAGCATTGGACATTTTGATAATTATGTCTTGGGGTAGGCCTGTTGGGATTTTTATTTTTTGGGGTGTGCTCTGCTTCCTGAACATGTACATCCTTCTCCCTCAATAGGGTAGGGAGGTTTTCAGCCATTATTTCCTTCAACACTCCTTCTGTTCCTTTTTCCTTCTCTTCTCCTTCTAGGTTGCTCTATAATGCATATGTTTGCATGCTTTGTGTTGTCAAATAAATCCCTAAGTCCCTACTGGATTTTTTCTATCTATTTATCTATCTCTTCTACTATCTGTTTGATTTCAGATGTACTGTCTTCCACATCATTAATTCTTTCTTCTGCCTGTTCAAATCTGCTGTTTTGTGAATCCAGCATCATTTTGATTTCTTATATTGTGGCATTCATCACCACCATATCCGTTATCTTTTTATGTATACTTACAATTTCTACAGTATATCCTCTCAGTGCCTTCTTAATATCCTTAATCTCTTCCTTCACTTCATTAAGTTGGTCTATGATTTGTTTGAACAGCTTTGATTAGTTTCTCACTGTTCTGCATCTCAACCTGAATTTTAGTTTGATCATTGGAATGGTCCATGTCTTCTTGTTTCCCAGTATGGTTTGTAATTTTTTGTTGCCCTTGGTCATCATTTTATCTTGATGGATTTATTCAGTTGATTTACTTCTCTCTCTGTTCTAGAGTTTTATTTAGCTGATGGTTCTGTGTGTGTGTTAAGCTTTCTCTTTGGCACTTTGTTCTTTTTGTATTTCCTTGCTTTTTTCTATGTTCCCTTGAAGGAAAAAGATTAGGGCCAGAGGAATTGAAAGAGGTAAGAAACGAAAAGGGATAATAGTAATGTTGAAAAAATTTAGAAGAGTGGCTGTATCAGACTTAGTAAAATGAATATTTAACTCATGTAGGCAGTGTAGAGTAATAGGGGGAAAAAGTGGAGTACTTATAATGGAATGGAAAACCAAATAGAGAAAAATATATAGAATGATTTAAAAGGCCAGATTGATGAGGAGAGAGTGAAAGAGTAAAGAAAATGCTGAAAGGAAAAAGTTAATAATAATAGAAAAAAGAAAACAGAATAAATAAGATAGAAATTGATGCCCATGAAGTTGAGGACTAATGAAAAATGGTGGAATATAATAACCACAACAGAAAGCAGAAGGTAGAAAGATGAAGGAAAGAAAGGAGATAGCATTGTTAAACAAAATCAATATACACAGAGAATGGAAAATCAAGGAAGAAGCACAGCAAAGAAGAAACAATGTAGCATCACCTAATTTAATAAAGGGGGGAAGAAGAAAGAAAGGCAAGAAGCATACAAAGAAAACCCAAACAAACACACAAGCATGCAGTCAAACAATGCTAAGGAAGAACAGCATTCCTTCTTGGACCCTTGTGAAGACTCTCAGCCTGTGTTCATGAATTTCCCTGCAGCCTTCTCTCTGCAGGTTTTGAGGCAGATTTTAGTGATTTAATTAAGTTTAAAAGATTTTTTTGAAGAAATAAGAGACCCAAAAAAGGCCTCTTCTGGACCACCCCCTCAGGCGAGGGGACCCTAAATCGGCTTGTGGAAACTTATCAAACAATTCCTAATTCCTGAACCCCCCAGGGGAGCTGAGACTCTGACACTCAGTGCAGAATTATATAATTGGCTGATTCCACCATCCTCTGTCTCCCACAGCTGTCAGGTAAATCAGGCTTCCTCAGCAGATTTGCCTCTCCCCTCAGCCTGGCACCACTTCTACCTGGCTGGCTTGCTCCCAAAAAGATGTAAGGGTTCCAGGAAGCCAAACCAACAGAAAAACACCCTCTCACCCTTTGCCAGGACCCTCCCACTCTTGGAGAATGCTCCCTCTTACCAGGTTGCTGGGAAGGTGGGGCTTAGCCATCTGCATCCACGATTTCTAGCTTCAGAAAAAAACAAATGATTTTATATTAAGCAGTCCACCTTGCTGTCCAGCTCCCTCCAGATCAATGTCCCCAAGGTTCTCACTCTGCAGGCTCCCAGAAGAGACCACATGGGCAGGATCCTGTCCCCAATCTGCCATCTTCCATGAGGGAAATGGTGAATGCCCACCTAAACCGATTCCATCTTCCACCACTTTTTTTTTTTCAGCAATGATGAAATTTATATCCAAAGAAGTTCTCTTTCAAAACACTTGGGTGACCTTGAGGCAGCCAATCATGCAATACAGACAGTCAGGGTCACAGCACAGGCAGGTCAGCTCAAGGCACTGGCTCACAGGCTGGGAGTTCAGTTGCAGTTTTCTATGGTGCTGATGAGGTTTTAAATACTTCCTCCAAACCCAAAGATTAAAGATTCTCATAGTAATGTTTCAAGTTTTTATTTCAACTTGATAATAGAATTCTGAAAGCTTGCCACAGTTTTATTTGCTGATAGAAGACAGGAGTGACCTGGATCAGAGACAATGACCCTTGTTACTCACTGGACAGCAAACAGCATCATCATCACCATATATTTGTCCATTCTTCTTGCCCTCAAGCCCCACAGAAGGCACAGATGGATGGTTACATATGCAGTGGGGTGTATTACAGAAGTGGAACCCCAAGCTTAGGGTACCAAATATTTTATAATGGAAAGTAAACATGACTACTTATTACTCCAGTGGGAGTCACTGTCTCTATTTTGAAAACTGCTTGCTATATAAACATCCTTTAAAAGATAGTACAAGGCAAGTGGCTGTAAGTGCTTTGCTTGCAAAACACATAGAAATATGAGTGACACACAGAATTTCCTCCTAATAGTATATCTTATCTCTGCAAACCCATTATAATCTCCTTGAAGCAAGCAATCATGTCATACTTTTCCTCTGATCCTCATCTGTAGTTGGCTGAATGGTGATCCCCAAAATATGTATTTCCATATCCTAACATCAAGAAACATTGGATGTGACTTTATTTGGGAACAGGGTATTTGATAATGGAATTAACTTGAAGATCTTGAGATGAGCTCATCCTGGATTACCTGGATGCACCATAATCCAACCACATGTGTCCTTATAACAATGACACTAACACACAGCAACATAGGGGAACAGGCCATGTGGATATGGAGGCAGAGATTGAAGTGAAGCAGCCCAAGCCAAGGAATGCCCAGAATCACCAGAAGCTGGAAGATACAAAGATGGGTCCTCGCCTGGAACCTCCAGAGGGAGCAGATCCCTATCCACACTTTGCTTTTGGACTCCTGGCTTCCAGATGTGTGAGATAACAAATTTCTTCTGTTTTAAGTCCCCAAGTTTGTGGCAGTTTGTAACAGCAATACTAGGAAAGTAATGTAACACCAAACTTACCAGAGAAAGAGAATGTTCTTGAAAATTTTCAAGCACAACATAGATGCACAGAATTACTTCAACCTAAACATCAAGCCAAGTATAGCAGAGCTTACATTCCAGTGAAAAAGGCAGCTAGTATGTCACTATTGGTTTTCAGCCTTGCTGAATTCCACACTTCCAAATGACCTTGTCATATGGGATAGATATGTCTTGGTACCACTGATGGTAAAAAGTTCCTGGAGGAGATGATCTCAGGTGATTTTAAATAAAAGGAAATGGGACAAGATAGAATAGGGACCTAAAGAAGAAGGGGAGAGAGAAACTAATAAGCCACTTAAAAGAAACTGAGGGAATTGCCTGCTGACTTACATCAGCCTGCTGAGTCACACATGCAAAATAGGAAGGGGCAGCTTGTAACACAAACATCCTGCAGCTCACAGCTCACAGCACACAGCACACACCCAGCAGCTGCATTATCAGAAGGCAGCCAGCAATATCATTACATGGCAGGGAAGAGGGAAAGGGCATGAGGTACATCACCACCACTTACCCACCTAGCTTTCATGTAAACTCATGCTTCATGGACAATAACCAGAGGCCAGTTACCACTGGTAAGCATGCCCTGCATAGCTTGTGGACAGCAGCCAGATACCAATCACCACTGGACAGGAACACTCACTCCCCTAAGCAAATCATATCACTTGATAGATTTTCCCTGCCTTGTCTCAAATATATCAATCATTGTAGACCCTGTATTGCTGTACCCCCAACAGGGGACTCCAGGGCAGAAATTCATGTTTATTTCCCTTGAGAATGCCCACCTTCATCTCTCTGAAGGTGTACTTCTGTTCTCTGCTCTTAACCCCCAATAAATTCTCTCCTTGTTTAATTTGTGGCTCATCCTTGAATTCTTTCTCATGACAAAGTCAAGAACCTAGATCCTGACCATCATCTCTGATAACAGAAAGATTCTTGGATCTTGGGATGAGAGCAGGAGTCTCTCAAGGTAAGTCAGAGCATAGAGAAGGATACCCAAAGTCCTTTTTAAAAAGTGCATAATTGGTAGGGAAATGATCCCTGAAAGGATTTGGATCTAGAGTTGATATGATCAGGGATAATTTGATTAAGAGTCTCAGAATCAAATGTGAATAATTTGAATCTACTGCAGATGCATCAGTGAGAGGAATTATGTTGACAAAAATGTAGGTGAGAAAAGGGATTTTAACAACAGTGTTTTGAACCATCTGTAAAGAAAAGTTTGAAGGCAAACATGCCAGTTAGTGTGTTTCATTTCAGATGAGAAATGATTACAAATCTTCCCAAGGACTCTAGAGAGGTAGGGAAAAAATGCACAATAAGCTGACTTTAACATTGCACTAGTTGAAGGAAGGACTGGAATATTATTCAGAGGTTCCATGCCCGGCGGGTGTTGCAAATGGATAATCATATGATCTTGGGGAAAATTTGTTGGATGTTCTAGTGCAGTTAATGAGCTTTTTAAAAATAAAATGAAGTATGGTTACATTTTAAATGAACTCCTAGCATGTACCAAGCCAGCCTTTTAATTTTTCATGTTTCTTTTACTTTGCAAGTCAAATTGGTTCTTTTGACAAATAGCCAACAAAATTCAAGAGTATAATGTTCCATGTAAGCATTGTTTTCTTGAGTTAAGAGTATTAATTCTGTATTTATTCTGTAGGAGAGGAAGAGGAAGAAATAAATGTTTATTCAATATATGTCAAGTATCAAAACAGACTTTCTTATATATTACTTCTTGTTAACCTGCACACCAGCTCTGCATTGTGTATATTTTCATTCTCATTTTTAATTTTAGGAATCTGAGTCTCAAAGGGATTATGTAACTTACCCAAAACTGGTCTGAGAGGATGATGGTAGCACCCACAGTGCTGTGTTGCAATTGCCTGTTTAATTTTTGTGTCTGTATGCCTGGACAGAATTTTTTTAGCTTTTAACATTTCAGTGAAATTGCTTTTTTGACATATATTGAAAAATGTATTTCAATTGTTTATTGATTTTTAAAAGAAGCTTTAGATTACATAAATCTTACCTCAAAAATATAGATGATGCCCATATACCCCACCTCTTATCCCCAACACTTTCCCATATTTACAAAATCTTTCATTAGTGTAGTATGCTTTTTACAGTTGAGGAATACATATTGAAGCTTTGTACTAACCATGGATTATAGTTTACAGTATAATTTACACTTTGCTCCACACAATTTTATAGGTATTAAAGTATAATCACCTGTATCCATCATTGCAATGTCACAGGACAATTCCAATGTCCCCAAAATGGCCCCATGTTACATATATTTTTCCATTTCCCTGCTCTCAGAACTTCTGGTGGCCAATGCTTTCGTATCAGTGATACAAGTTCTTCCATTGCTAGAATAATAATAATTCTACTTTAGTCCACAGCTGCTTTCCACACATATTTTTGTTCATTCCTCAATCTTCAGAAATTAGGGATTGTGATGCCCAGCCTGTCTTCAATTGAGGTGGGGCATAGATCACATGGGGTAGATGGATGGAACTGTGTTACTTGCATTTGCAGGCACTCTCCACTTCCTGGGATGGATATTGTCCATAATCATCCTTTTGTTACTTGTTCTGGATGAGTCCAATGAACTGGAAAGTAGGTGTTGCAACTCTGCTGAGATTCAGGGCTCAACCAGCATATGAACAGACTGAAGATTTAAGTCTCTGAGACATATGTTTAACAAGTATAGTGCTAAATATAGGTTTAAATAAAAGGGGCAGAAGACCATGGGTAGGGAAATTATAAGTGACTCTAACACTGTTATGTTGGGGAGCATATATTCCAAAGTAAGGCCCACTGACAGGGTGCTGATATTCTGAGATTGTCTGCCCTGTATATAGTATATAGATTTCTCCAGAGCCCTCAGGAGCCCTACTGTTTGATGTACTGTTACTGTGGTATTCAATGAGAGCCTGCTGAGACATGCATAAGTGTAAACCTCTGGAATAATGTCCCAACCCACTTTTAAATCTCATAGACTTAAAAACTCATTCACATTTAATATTTCCCTAATTTGTTAAAGGTCTTTTTTCCAGAATCATCACTAGTTGGTGCTTGGTAATAATCCCTCAGTACCAGGGAGGTTCATCCCCAGGAGTCATGTCCCATGCCAGGGGGAAGGTAGTGCATTTATATGCTGAGTTTGGCTTAGAGAGAGGTCACATTTGAGCAATAAAGAGGATTTCAAGAGGTAACTCTTAGGCAATATATAATAGTAGGCTAAGTTTCAATTTCACAAGGAAAGTTCATAAATAAAGCCATCAATAGCAAGGGCCTGACATAATTGTTCTCCTTTACTAGGCATTGCGCATGTACTCAGGACATTCTTGCTGCTCTATTAGAGAATTTAGCATGTCTTCCCAGGATAGAAATTCAATATTCTTTTTGTTATTGTGTGGGTCTCCAGCCACTGAGACAATGTCCCATGACCAATTGAACATATTTATATGCCACAGAGGCATGTCTCAGGTGCACCCATTCCCACATGTCCCCCATCACTGACACCCTACACCAATGATCCTCTCTTGCCACAGTTGTGACCCTTCTGTGATTCAAAGCCTCCCAAAAACAGTGCCAAAAAGTGTAAAACAAATAAAAAATAGTAAAATAAAATAATAATAAATAACAAATGAAATACAAAATTAAAAATATATAAAAACAAAATAATTTTTTTCATTGCGGCATTCATCACTGTAAGACCTGGTATCTTTTGTTTACTTTTTATAAGACACTCACCTACACATCCCTGCTATCTACTTTACCAACAGAATCCATTTTCTGAAGTACAAACTACACTTTCTCCTGGCTTTTCTCACAATTCAAGGATGGACTCTGAATCAGTTCTGACAACAAGATAAAAAATCATGCCTTCTGGGTACCATCTGGAAAATTTTATGAAATAAATGCATTCAATGAAGTGCAGAAACTACCATCAGATCACTTGGCAGAGGGAGAGATGTGAAAAGCCCATCCCTGATGCTTTCACAGAGCCATTGAGTCAACCCTGTGAACCACCCTCCTGCATGAGAAAAACTATCTCTTGGAAGCCCGTTGTATTTGGTGTTCCATTGCTTTCTGCTGACAGTATCCTACCCCATCTCCATGCAGAGATAAGGACCCTGCTCCTGGGTCTCTGCCCAGTATACCAGGTAGCCTGACCAGGCTGGCATGACAATGAAGTGGCCCAGAATGAAAGAATCAACCAAAATATGGTCAGAGGACCAAATTAAATTCTGTCTTTCAGGAATTCAAACTGGAGATACTGGGAAATGCTTATTATTTAGTAGAGTAAGGAGAAATAGAAGATAAAAAAGAGGTACAGCTGAGTCATGGTCAAGAAAGAGCTTGTACATTACTGTAAATTCCACCTAAAGGCTCTCAATGCCCAGGGAAGAGCAAGATATTGATAATGGTATGGGTCAGATATTCTTATTCATTCCATGAGCCACTGAAATCTTCTTCTATAGAGACAATCTGTGACCTCGGCTCCTTGCTCAATAGAATTCTGCTGTTTAATGATATTCTGTTCTAAATTTTATTTTTAGTTTATGGGAGAATTGGCTGATGGGGGAGGAGGTAAATGAGGGCATGGTATGAGTATTGAAATGAATATATGTAATATGAGGGCATATTTGGGATATTGGATTTGTCCTGCATGACATTACAGTGATGGATGCAAGCCATTATATAGTTTGTCATAACTTACAAAATTGTGTGGGACAAAATGTAAACTATAATGTAAACTGTAGTCCCTGGTTTGTAGCAATGCTTCAATATAGGTTCATCAATTTTAACTAATGTACCACATTAATGAACGATATTGTTAATGTGGGAAATTGTGGGTGGGGGAGTGAGGCATATGGGAATATCTTATATTTTCATGTAACATTTATGTATTCTAAAGCTTCTTTAAAAATAAAAAAATAATTTAAAAAGAGTATAGACAAGATGCTGGGAAGTGAGAAATATCAGATGATGACACAGGAAATATAGGTTGAGACTAAAGCTTAATGGACTTTAAATGTCAAGATGAGAAAAGCTTCCTGTTAATTAGAATTTCTGATCCACTGAAATTTTCTGAGGAGAGGGATGATATGGTTAAATGTGAACCCTAAAAGATCAATTTGGAGAAATTGGATGGAATGAAATGAAAAGTTGGTACTCAAAATTTGTTTATGGAAATGAGATTGTAGAGAAAATGTTGCAAGAATTTTCAAAAAGTAGGACCTATTTTGAGAAGACTAGATCTGTGCTGTCTACTATGGTAGCCATTCGCTACTTGTGATTACTCAGCCCTTGAAAAGTGCCTTATCTAAACTGAGATGTAGAGTTAGTGCAAAGTATACACTGGATTTAAAAAACTTGGTTTGCTAATTTTTACATAGATTGCATGGTGAAATAATAGTTTGGATATATTGAGTCAATTAAAGCATTATTAAAATTGAAAAAAGAAGTATTGATTAGATGTCTATTTGTGTTTGCTCCTTGTGTGTTGCTTACCAGTGTCCACAAGTGCATTTCTCCAGGTGAACAAGGTGGGAAGGCCTACATTGGTTTCTGGGGCTGCTGGAAGGTCATGGGTTCTAGGAAATACCCTGGAATCTCATTGATGCTGAGGCTTGTATACCCCTGGGCTAGTGCTCAGGTGGCACAGGGCCACCTGGGCCCTCCTCTTTACTTTCTGGACTCTCCAATTTCTGCCATACCCTTTAAATAGACTAGCCTATTCTTAAGCTTCAGGCTTCCATGGCACTTGTCACCCCAGTAACCCCCAGGCAGTCTGTGTCCCAGTTGTTGAGGTGCACTTGCCATAGCAAATGTCTATTCCCTCTGGCTCCATGAGTCCTGGTAGTAGTTCCTCAATTTCCTTGCTATCTTAAGTAGCTGCAGAGAATGCCCCACCAACCTGATATCACCTAAGACATGTCTTGCAACTAAAACAGCCAGTTTAGCAGCTTGTCTGCCTCTTTTACTAACTCCATTCTCCTTTATTCTCTTCAGAGCAGTGCCTGATGTGTGAAAATATAAAATAAATGCTTGTTCACTGCATCATGAGTGAAACAGCAGAATTGGACAATGTGGCTTGACACCTACAGGGAATTAAAGGAAGATGAGACATGATTTTCCCTCTAGAAGCTTAATCTTGCTTTGATGGCTGGGCATGCAATTGACATAAGTTATACTGTGGAAATCAAAATGTACAGACAAGTTGGTAAGCATGGAAGGCATTGGGGAAGTGTTTGAATTTGATTTGGTCCTAAGAGTCTGGTTCACATTGGGTCTTTGGGGAGGAGAAGAGAGGGGAAGTGTACCCCAACTTAAAGCTCAAGGATCTGAGATCTGAGACCAAGGTCTGAGACTCAGCCTGGTGGTCCAAGGGAGGAGGCCATTGGGAAGTGAAGACACCAGGTTGATGATATTGACAGTAGGAGAACGTTCTGAACAAGATGACAATATTATAAAGATAAAATCACCATTTCAATCAGAACAGCAGTTTTGATAGTTTAATTGGCAATTTAAAGAAATTAATAAAAAATGTAATCCTTTACTTGAGTAAAAGGAATTATTTCTTTATAATTAATGGTGAATGGCTTAGGAAGTATCTTTGTTCTGTTTTAACTATATGGGTTAAAAATGTGGCTGTGCAAAAAAAAAATTATTATTTTAAATTTAGAAGTGCACCCAATATTCATAATGAAATTGTATGTGCATTATTTACATAAAATATCTTCTCAAATATTTTTCCAGCCAGTATGTCTGATTGCATAATTCCTACAATCATGCATTGTGTTTTAGCTTGCACTAAGTTTTTTGAAAATTATATATTATTTGTGAGAAGCAAACTCATGGAAATATCTTTCATAAATCAAGCACAACTCCAGGATTTTCATTTATATTTTAGAAGAAAATTCCAGGAGCACTGCATTTTTTGAAGCAGAATAATTTTTGAAACACAGCATGTTCAAGTATATGAATCTCTTAGCAAAACCTTGAAAACCACACCTACTGTTGAGAAAATATTCAGATGGAGTGAAAAAATGAAAACCTCTCTAAATATTAAGAAATTCAAAGTTTAAATCGTCCCCTTCTCCACTATTTGCAATGTTTCTATTTGCCTCCCCCAACCCCACACATGTCTGAAAATTGTGATGTTTGAAAATTATTTCTGTGACAATTAGACCTTCTAATAAAAAGAATTTTATTAAAAATATCCCAGGAGATGTTCATCTCAACAACACCTTCCAGAAGCTTTTAGGGAGAATGGACATTTGAGACAACCATTCTAAGACTGCTCCTGCCTTTGTGTATATAACTCTCTTAATGATAATACCTGGAAATATTAGTTGACCAGTTTCCATTTTGTTTAATGGAACAAATAAGTTTATTTGTTAACTGTCAGTTGGTTTGGTGTTCTAATGAACACAGTATTTATCTAGAAATGCACACTTTGTCATTAGTATCCCAAATTGAATTACATATTGATTCAGGAAATGAGACAAATAATATAAAAGGAATCCACCTAAATAAAATCAAGCAAACATTGACTTAAGAGTTGAAAGAATAGGATCATGAAATGTACTCACACAATACTTTGCCATAACAGAGAGCAAAGACAGTCCATTCCAGAGAAATTTCCATGAAAATGTCCAAAAATTAATGAAATAAGGAAACCTTGTGTGACCGGAAACACTGTGGGAGTCTAATAAGAAAAATCCAAGACAACATAGGATTCCAATAAACACAAGATACTAGGGTGACATAGAATCTTTGATCTTAAAGGGATGTTATAGATAAATGGAATTACTTGTGAGAACCTATATTTAACTGAGTTCAAATATTCACTAACGTGTATTTTATTTTTCTTAGAAATACTTAAATATCCCATCCTTTCCATTCATAAAAGCCAGTTTAGGAGAAATACATATGATGCTTTTTATGTCAATCTTCCCTCTTCTAAGCACTCATGAACTCATGTTCTGTTTCCTAACTGCTGTCTCAGAGAAAAGACTTTAATCTTTCAGGAATCACAAAATGTATCCTTCAGTGAAGAAAATGTGATGAAGTAATGCTTATAGTAGTTTAGGAAGAAGTACATGAATCATTTTGTATACAAAAAATTCATAAAATGTGCAACATGCTCTCTAGTAATAAAAGTCTCTAGAATATGTAGGTGAGTATAAAAAATATACGTAACTAAAATATTTTAACTTGGTGAAAAATATGTTTCCACAATTTAAATTAGAATTATTAGAGAAGTGGCAAAGTGTCAAAACAAGAAAAACAAGCAAATTACCCAACTGTTAACTGTTAGAACAAATTTATGATAAAAGCTACTCTGAATGGACTTGGGCAGATAAAGGAATAGATTCCCCATGCTAGAAAATATGTATGAAGGTGACCTGAAGGTAAAAGAAGTGAAAAACATGGAGTGAACAGGAAAATGGAGAGATTATCATGAAATTTAAAACAAAAACAAAAAAGTGATATAGAAACTTTGTTGTAAAAACACTTTCCAGATAAGTCTCACAAGCCCTCTGTTATTTATATATGCTTTTTTGATTAAACTATCCTATGCCAACATTCTAAATTGATATATTAATGTTTCTTCTGTTTTACTTGAGGAAAGCCCATTCCCCCTTCAGGTCTCATAAAACCTGGGCCCTCACTGGTGATGGTATTTGTAAAGTAAATAGTACTGGAGGAAATTAAAGTACCTTATAGATAGTTTGATGAAAGAGGAATATGAAGAATAAGAGAAACTTAACTTAGGCATAACCATCTTTTCTTAGATTTCCTAATTTGAATCAAGAAAAATGAAGCAATAAAAGATCTGTTAATAAAAATATTATCTCTAGTAGTAGAAGTTTAAAGAATCACTAAAACAATTATGATCAACCAATGAATCTTAAAGACAGCTTAGAGAAACATAAACCAATGTTGAGAGCATAGCTTTGGAGTTAAAGGGCTGCCCTAGAAAAATTAACTGCAGCCTTGGGGAAGTAGACATGCTATTTTCTCTCCTCTATGACCCTCCTTCCATCCTGAACTGCCTTGCTCATTTTCACTTCCTTGCCCTAAAGAAGGCCCTTTCCTTTCAAAGCCAGAAACAACTGTGTTTTCATTGAAGGAGACAATAAAAGTAAATCCATAAAAAGACAAAAATACTTATGTAAGTGAATTCCTTAGTTAAAATGTGTAAAATTGTAATTGTAAAGTTAAATATTCTTTCATCTAAATCATATTCTGAAGAAGAAACTATGTCTCATTTATCAAAAATATAATAAAACAAGACCAAGATAACACGTGATTTGACTATAGAATAGGATTAGAGAATTACCTGTTCTCACAGATAAATTTTGCATTTCAGGAACCTCTCTATAATAATGTACCTAGTTGCAGTTACTGGAACCCACTGACAAACCAGCAACAATAAGGGAGGATTTAAATCACAAAACACAGCAACTTAGAACATTTGTTCACAATAGGACTCTCTTAAAGGTCTGGTACCAGTATTACATCATTCTTGAGGACAAGTGTGGGGAGAGTAGGGCTATACAAATTAAATAATCCAATTTTCTCTCCCCAGAACCATGCTGCCCTCAACTGCTACTATTCTCATTGTATGTTATGTAAATGTCACCTCGGACTTCAACAGGAGTTTGGGGTCAGAGTTTGGCTGCAGAACTAGGTTCAAAAAAGGAGTGACAGGGAGGACCTGTGCAGTATCAGAGGAAGATCTTTGTCAGGGCCTCATATCCCCCCAAGTCAAAATTCATGAGCCCCTTCTTTGCTTTCTCATGTGCAGTAGTTTGGTATTATTTATGAATTCCAAAAATAGATATTGGATTATGTTTGTAAACTGGCATGTTTGCACATTAGATTGTACTGGATTCAGAAGTTTCACTTTTACTTGATTAAATAATAATTAAGTCTTTAATTGGGCCACATCAGTAGGACATTGAGTAAATAACCTTAAATAAAGGTTAAGTAACCTTAAATAAATACCCTTTATAAGAAACAACCATTTTCTGGTATTTTGCATCAGCAACACTTTGGCTGACTAATGCATCATGTAACTGGCTTCCTTTGAAAGAGGAAGACCAGTCCTGTGTCTCTTAATCCTGAAAAGTTTTCTTCCTCTTTTCCTCTATTCCTAGGTCTTCTCACCACTTGATAGCTACTATTCTTTAAGGTGTGACTGAACTTCCTTGAGTGGCCTCAGGATTCTGCAGTATGCACTGGAAATCCCTCAGTGTAGATAGCTTGCTATGATTCAAAAGGAAAATCACAGTACTTAGGGAAATGACAGTACTTAAGACATGATCCTTCAGTAATTGCTGGTAGAGGAGACAAGGAGTCACTGCAGAAAGTTCTTTGTGAAGATGAGTCTGTATGTTGATGAATGACTGTAAAGGCTCAAACATCTAGATGAGACATGGCATGAACTGATAAAACTGAGGTTTCTTAGAGAATATCCAAGGATTTTGGTGTGAATTGTCATGGTGTCAAACTGGGAATGGAGTCATTTTACCAAAGGTACAGGGTTTCTAGGGCCATGCTTAACGAAACAGCACATATAAGGGCAGGGCAAGATGGACTTTCCAGGACCTCATTTGCTCCCTGGATTTTCCTTAAATCCTGCTCTTGATGTTTTAGAAGAAAAGGGAGTTGCACCATAAAATGAAAAGAATGTACTGTGAAAGTTAAAATCTCAATGCACATGACATCCCATTCCCAATTCTATGTGATAATCATTGGCAAAAATTTTCTCAGGAAACCTATTGATATGTTCTAAGTAAATTTCCTATATAAACTATATATATATATAAAAGATATATACATATTCAATGTGTGTATATGCATAAAAGGCTTATCCATATTAGGATGATTGTAGGAGGTGCTATGGCAGGCCTCTGGAAAAACAGGTCAGCATCCTAGTTCACTGATCTAGTAGGAACTTGATCCTGGTTTTTTTTTTTTTTTCATATCTGTTAATGAGATTTATATTTATTACTGAAGTTTGGATGGAGCAAACATATAATTGACAAAATAATAGGTCTTTATCATTTATACACATTTTTCTATAATATAACATTGACTGTGTATAATAACCCATCTTACCAAGAATAATCATAGGAATATGAAGGCTCATCTGGATGATTCACCTCTTCTACGTGGTCTGACCCAGGGTCACTTGATGGAATTCAGATGGTATCTGCTCAGGTTTCATAAGGCCTGATATTTTCACTCACATTTCTGCTGCCTTGGGAGGGATGACTGGAAGGCTAGCCTCAACTGCTCCTATCAACCAGACGTGTTAATGGCCACTGCAGCATGATGTTTTCAGGATGATCAGACTCCTTACTTGTGGCTCAGGAATCCAAAAATATTGATCCAGGAGACATGACATAGAATATGCCAGTTTCTCACCTTCTGAATTATAAATCAGGATTGTGAATCTTGCTTCCACTCTGTTGTTCACAGAAGACACAGAGCCCACTCAGCTTCAAGTGGAGTGGACACAACTTCCCACCTCTATAGGAGGTTCATCTTCATGACAAATATAACCATCCAAGACCCCAATTTTCTCTAGTGTTGGCACCAATTTGCCACCACCTGGGACTCAAGGAACATAGGCCTAACTGGACTTGAATTAATTCCTCTGGTCAGTAATTTGTCTCATCTGACACATGTGCATGCAATACAGCATGACCCAAACCCCCACTGTGGTTCTCAGAGCCACTAATTGTGCCAGGACCTGTGGGCTCTGCTGTGAACCCATGCAAATCTCTGTGGGTGTGCATGTTTAAAAGGATCCTCACTGCCCATGTCTCACAATAGTCTGGACTCTCTAATCACCACCAGGGGTGTGGGGGGTGAGTTCTGGATAGTTGTAGCATATCTGACTTTATATTTTCTCCCCTAACCCTTTCATTTCTTTCCCCCACTCCAAATGGCAGAATCCCTAAATAGTTAAAACTGAAAGTCCCTGTGACTGGTGACTGATCAGTGGATCTTGCACTATGTCACTAACCTGTTTTTCCAGAGGCCTGCCATGGCATCTGTCTTCCCCAAACTGTCTAGTCACCTCCTATAATCACTCCAATATCAATCAGGCATTCTTGCCTTGCAGGAAACATCTGTTCCTTTAGGATCTTTTTCCTGTCCTTTTGGTTTTTAGCATTCACTTCATTCCTTAGAAAACAGCTCCCTTTCCTCTGCTGCACATTGACATGCTTCAAAAAATAATCCTCCTCTGGTAGTGAGTGCAGATATCAAGACTGGGCTGTACCACCTCTCCACTTGCCACCAAGTATGAGGACTAGGCCAGGGCTAGGCTTGGAACCATCTCATGTACCCATTACCAAAGATGAGGAACCCACATAAGCCCCCTAAATAAATGCTCATTACTCACCAAGATAGACTTGTGCAAGTCTTTCTTTGGTCTGACATATCCCTAACAGTTTGGCAGGAAAAGGTATTTATGTCCTTTGCAATGGCATATGGTTTAAGTTTATCTGCCAGTTGTCCCCAGGGCATGATCCCTGAAGCAGGACAGGGGTGTTTAAGGGAGGAGAATTGTTAAATCTCCCATTGGTTCTTTTGAGACCAAAGGCTGCTTGAGCATCTAGGACACCATGTTCTGCTACCATACAGTTGAGGCCATCCCAAACTGATACAAGGTATGGAATGGGTTTTATTGACATGTTTACTGTCAATAAAAGAGGCATATTTAACAGAAGCAGAATAAGTATAGGAGTTTGTGGGTTTGGGGAGTTGCCATCTAGAAGGGCATTTATGATTTATAGTCATTAACCCATTACTTGAATTAGTCAAGGATAAGGGAAAGATATTCCAAGGAAAATTGGAGCTATTGAAGGCTGGCACATATCTGCATACCCAAGAGACCATTTGGTTGTGTGCAGCTGCCATGGTGGCAGCCTAGTCCAGGAAGACTTTGATGAGCTCATGTGAAGCAAGATGATTAAGCTTAAGGATGTAAACATAAATGTTTAGTAGGTACCCTGAGAGGGGGATCATTTTCAGTAAGCAAAATGACAGTTGAGGTTTTTTCCATAGGCCTTAAGACATGAGCTCCCAAAGGGTGAGCTCTGGGTTTGCAATGCCATACATGTCCTTCCATGGGAGCAGGCCATAGTGACAATTATATTTATTTAGGCTTTATTAACATTCCTTTGGCAATTATTGCTTCACTTGGTATATTTTTTACACAGCATACTGAACACTGCTGGTTTTTGAGAGAACAGAAATGTAGACTGTAGTGTTTCACTACCCTGGTGCATAGCGCCCTCCAGCACTCAGAAACAGAGCCAGTTTGGAGGCAATGTACATTGTAGGTCTAGTGATATTGAGCTTTTTCTGATAATCAGACTTGTAGGATACTAAAACAGAAATGTGTTTCCCTTTACTTTAGGAGCATGCCTAGGAGATGTGGCAGATACCTTTATTGTTTTAGAGGTTGCAGTGACCCTATCAGCTGATCATTTAAAAGGAGATACCATGCATGCTACTGGGTGCCTGGTTAAAATGCATAAGGGATTTTGACAACTCTGAAGTCTTTAGGAGCTGACAATGATTAAAGATTGATAAATAATCCATGTTCTGTACCTTTAAGTATAATACATATATAAAATATGTAAAATGTATACTCTTTATATATGAACCCAAATGGTATAGATGTACATCTGTTAGTGTGAATGTCTGATTGAGTAAATATAGCCTACAGTGAATTTGATCCCCACTAGTCCTCCTGGCCCTCAGCCAGCCTTGCTGAATCAGCTGCCTAAAGTGGATGTGTGGCCTGGAGACCAGGGCATTCAGTTTCATGAGAAAGACAGTTCAGTCTTTTCCCTAATTTAAAAAAGGTTGTTTGCTATTATTAATTTTTTATTCACTACAAAAGGAATTGTCACAGAATCATCTCTAAATATATACATTCATACATGCATGCATACATTCCTAACAAGAAACTAAAGATCTTTCAAGTGGTTCTGCTTAACTATTCTGGGTATTTTCTGTGCATGTAAACATGTGTGGGTGAATACTTTGGAAGGGTCTTCACATGGGGAAGAATCCACCACACATTATAAAACCCAAAAACACCAAGACAGGTCAAATATATTTATGGAGGTGTTCACATTATATTTTTCTGGTGTTCTTGATAAATCATTTCAGTTAGAAACCCTCAAAACTGCTTTGTCTAGCTGTCTCTTTCATAGATGTGCATCTTGAGAAAATACATATGAAAAAACAAAATACAAATGATGGATGTAGGGTGACAGAATACCTGAAAATAACTTGTTTGTTCCCTGTTTCTAGGATACAAATGAGAGGATTATGTGTAAATTAGAAGTAATGAGATGCAAACATCCTTTGATGTCAAATTCCATTTCTTGTGGTCAAGAACTTTGGGGGTTGTCCTGAGAGGTGAAGCAGCGACGAATGTAGGCCACTTTCCATCAGAATATACCATGCAGAACTGGGTGGGAGAGAGTGTGGCCTGTGATGTGAACTGTGGTCTATGCTCGGTGGCAAGGCCCCAGGATGTGTATATCCATTGTGGGTGTAGTACCACGCGGATGGGGAATGGTTGTGTGGGGTGTT
>JAQZBX010048190.1:0-20282 GCA_029593785.1 Cabassous unicinctus | reverse complement strand
TCACCTCTAGCAGGGAGGAAGCTAGCAGGCACTGCACCAGCCCATCCAGGTAACTGCAGTTACATTTAGCTGGCACAGACTGAATAACCAGAAGTCTACCTGGGCAACTGTGCTCATTTTGGACCTGCACTGCATAGATTGCTGCCCACACCTGCAACTCCATCCCTGCCCCAGGCAGGGGAGAAAGGGGCATGAAGCTTTATCAGTCTCTTTGGGCAATGACAGTCTAGGCCTGCATTAGTTGGATCATTCCACACAGCTGTGGCTCTGTCCCTACCCATGGCAAAGGAGAAAGTTGGGAGAAGCTTTATTGGTCCTTGGGGCAATGAGGGTAGCTTGAGCCTCCACAGCTTATAGCACCAACTACACCCTTGGCTCCTACTACACAACCAACAAGGGAGAAAGGGCATGAAGCCCTAAACTAAAGAGAAAAACTGCATCCAGAATAAATACTCTAGTAAGCCAGATGCCAAGACACCAACAAAAAAATTACAATCCACACAAAGAAACAGGAAGATATGGCCCAGTTAAAGGAACAAGATAAGCCTCCAGATGACATAAAGGAGTTGAGACAATTACATAGACATTCAAACAAATTTCCTTAATAAATTCAACGAGATGGCTTAAGAAATTAAGGATATTAAGAAGACATTGGATAAGCACAAAGAAGAATTTGAAAGCATACATAGAAAAATAGCTGATATTGTGGGAATGAAAGGTGCAATAAATGAAATAAAAAAATACACTGGAATCATATAATAGCAGATTTGAGGAGGCAGAAGAAAGGATTGGTGAGCTTGAAGAAATGGCCTTTGAAAGTGAACATACAAAAGAACAGATGAAGAAAAGATTGGAAAAGCTTGAACAAGGTCTCAGGGAACTAAAGGACAGCAAGAGGCATGCAAATATACATGTCCTGGGTGTCCCAGAAGGAGAAGAGAAAAGAAAAGGGGCAGAAGGAATATTTGAAGAAATAATGGTAGAAAATTTCCCAACCCTATTGAAGGACACAGATATCTATGTCCAAGAAGCACAACGTACTCCCATCCAAAAAAATCCAAATAGACCAACCCTGAGACACATACTAATCAGAATGTCAAATACCAAAGACAAAGAGAGAATTCTGAGAGGAGCAAGAGAAAAGCAATGCATAACGTATGAGAGATATTCAATAAGATTAAGTGCTAATTTCTTACCAGAAACCATGGAGGCAAGAAGACAGTGGAATGATATATTTAAGTTACTGCAAGAGAAAAACTTCCAGCCAAGAATCTTATATCCGGTAAGATTGCCTTTCATAAATGAGGGAAAGTTTAGAATATTCATAGATAAACAGAAACTGATAGAGTTTGTAACCAAGAGACCTGCTTTGCAAGAAATACTAAATGGTGTGCTACAGCCTGAGAAGAAAAGACAGAAGAGAGAGACCTGGAAGAGAGTCTAGAAATGAAGATTATATCAATAAAAGTAACTAAAAGTGTCAAAAGAGTGGTGAAATAAAGTATGACAGATAAAACCCAAATATTCAGGAATAAACTTAACAATGATGTAAAGCACTTGTATTCAGAAAACTACAACTCATTGTTAAAAGAAATTTTAAAAAGGCCTAAATAATTGGAAGAACATTCCATGCTCATGGATTGAAAGACTAACTATCATTAAGATGTCAATTTTATTCAAACTGATATGCAGATTCAATGCAATCCTGATAAAAAATTCCACCCACATCTTTTAAATAAATGGAAAACAAGATTATCAAATTTATTTGGAAGTGTAAGGGGTCCTGAATAGCCAGAAACGTCTTAAAAAGGAAAAGCAAAGTTGGAAGACTCTCATTTCCAGACTTTAAGTCATATTACCTAGCTACAATGGTAAAAACAGCATGGTACTGGCATAAAGACAAACACATAGACCAATGGAAGCAAACTGATGGTTAAAAAACAGACCTTCACATCTATGGTCAAGTCATTTTTGACTAGCCTATCAAACCCACACAGCTCGGGCAGAAGAAAATGTAGGAAAATATCTTCAAAACCTGATGGAAGGTGGTGGATTCTTAAAGGAGATAAGAGGAGGACTGAGATGGACTACTGATATTTAATGTTTGTAGAAGTTTTAATTAGCTTTACTGTAAAAGTGTGGGAATGTACAGAGTTGATGGTAACACGTTATAGTAACAGCTGGTTTATAAATGGGATTGTGGCTGAAAATTGTAGACTAAGGATGCAAATGCCAACTGACAGTAAGCTAGAGAATAATCTAGGGACTGAATAGCACAGTAAACCCAGAGGTGGATGAGAATAGTGGTTGATGGTACAGATGCAAGAGTGTCCTTTGTGAGTTAGAGCAGATGTACATCAGTATTGCAGGGTGGTGGGAATGTGGAGAAGCATGGGAAAAATACAACTAGAGTGACCTATGGAGTGTGGTTAACAGTAATAATGAAATATTCTTGCATCCATGCCAAAGATGTATTGTGTTGATAATGGGGTAGTATGGAAGATGTGTGCCAAATGTATGCTGTGGACCTAGTAATATCAAAAGATATTGTCTCATAATCTGTAGCAAATATTCCACCATGGTGTGGTGTGTTGATAGAGGGGTGTTGTTTGGGAATTCTGCACATGTGCATGATTGTTTTGTAAATTTACAACTTGTCATAAAAATATATTTAAAAAATAATAATAGGGTGGGTTGGGGGAAAATACACCAAATGTAAGATAAGGACTATAATTAGTAGTAAGATTTTGACAATATTCTTTCACAATTTGTAACAAATGTCTCACGACAATGCAAGGTGTTGGTAGAGGGTTGAGGTATGGGACCCTTGTGAGATATTATGAATTTTTGCTTTGTAAGTTCATAACTTTTACTATACACTTATAGTTTATGTACATTCATGTATAAATAATATAAAAAATAATAGGGTGGGTTGTGGGTAAATACTTTGGTTAGTAGTAATATTTTGAGGATGCTCTTTAATCATTAGTTAAAGATGTTTCACAACAATGCCAGGTATTGGTGGTAGGGTGAGGTATGAGAGCCCTGTATGATGTTATATATGTTTGATTTGTAAGTTCACAATGATTACTATACACTTATTGTTTATGTATGTTCATGTATGAGTGATATACTTAAATAAGTTTAAAAAAAAATTCTCCATGGAGGTTCAACAACAGATAGGAGTGGCTAAAGAAAGAATCACAGAAATTGAAGATAAGACAATTGAAATCATCTAGTCTGAGGAGCAGAAGGAAGAAAGAATGAAGAAAAGTGAATAGAGTCTGGGAACTTGTGATATACCATCAAGCATATCAATATATGCATTCTGGGAATCCCAGATGAAGAAGATGGAGAGAAAGGAGCAGAAGGATTACCTAAAAAAATAATGGCTCAGAACTTCTCAAATTTAATGAAAGACATGAATATACACATTTATGACAATCAACAAACTCCAAAAATTATAAAACCAAAATAGACCCATGCATGGCATATTATAATCAAACTGCTGAATGTCCAAGATGAAGAGACAATTCTGAAAGCTGCAAGAAAGAGGCAATCTTTCCTATACAAAAGAGCCTTGTAAAGATTAAGTGCCAATTTCTTATCAGATTCATAGGAGCAAGGAGGCAGTGAGATGACATATTTAAAGTTCTGGAAGTAAAAAACTGTCGACCAAGAATTTTATATTTAGCAAAACTGTCTTTCAAATATGAAGGAAAGATTAAGATATTCTCAGATAAACAAAAGCTAAGGTAATTTTTCACCACTAGACCTGCCCTACAAAAGATGGTAAAGAGAGTTTTGCAGGTTGAAGGCAAAGGACAGTAGACAACAGACCAAAGAACAATAAAGATCTCCAGTAAGGGTAATGGCAGGAATGAAAAAAAAAGTCAATATATTTTATTTCTAATTTGTAACACCACATTTTACTTCCTACAAAATCTAAAAGGCAAATGCATAAAATGTAATGAGAAATCAGTGGTTTTGAGCTCAGAATGTATAAATGTGCAGTTTGTGACAAGAACTATATAATGATGGGGAACACAGGGGTATAGGAACATAGTTTGTGTATAGTATTGAAGTTTAGTTGGTATAAAATAAAGAAGATTGCCAAATATTAGGATATTAAGTTTAAGCATCACGGTAACTACAAATAAAATATTAGAGAATATGCAAGCCCACAGAGACAGAAATTAGAGTACAGGTTGTCAGAGATGGTGAGTGGGGAGCAGTGGGAATGAACAGTTAATGCAAAATGATTGTAGGAGTTCTGTTTGCAGATATGGGAAAGTTTAATAATGTAAGGTGGTGAGGGTACCACAAAATAGTGAATGTCATTAATACCATTGAATGATATCCCTGGGAGTAGTTGAGATGTGGAAGTTTATATTGTACCTACAATAAAAAGGAAAGAACAAAGAGACAATGACAATAAAAGGTAATACATGATCCTGAACAGGATCTAACAAAAGCAGAGGGAGGACTCAAAATAACATTACTTGGACATATGAAAAAATTGAAATATAGACTGGAAGCTATATATCAGTATTATATTTCTTGAGCTTGATAACAACACTTAAGGTGTATACTTAGGGTGAAAATCCATGTTCTTAGGAAATGTACATGACAGTAGTAAGTGTTCAAGGAGCATGATTTATATAACCCATACTCAAGTGTTCAGAAAATGAATTGGTAAGGATATAGACAGCCAGAGTGTCAGACAGATGTATAGTTAGATAACGGAATGATGGACTGATGGATAGAAAGATAGAATGAAATGGTAAATGTGGTAAAATGTTAAAATTGGTGGATCTGGGTATCTGGGACAATAAGGGTACATTGGAGTTCTCTGTCTGGGATGTATAGTATTTCTGTAACTGTCATATAAGTTTAAAAATATTTCAAAACAAAAAGTTTAAAATAAAAAATTGTAGTTTAAGAAGAAAGCTTGTTGCAACCATAAGATCCCCATTTCTGACAAGTGGATTGACTGCCTAAAAAAATAGCTCTAGGGACATCTTCCTTTTCTGCTAGGTATTCTTCCACTCCAAATCCCCTTCATAATGAAGGCATTATCAACTGCACTTCCACACTGTGGTGACTAATTCGGGATATAATAGCAGACGAAGAGAATCGACATAGTGGGAAATGCCCTTCACTCCTTTTCTTTCAAACCACCATCTAGACACTCAACACTATCAATTTTCTTAAACAAAAGCAGATATAGTGGGGGAAAGGAAAGCACATCTTGATAACATTAAGGTACTCCTGACTCTTCTTCTTCTTCAACCATCCACTTTGAGGCTTGTCGTAAAAGGTTTAAAAGAAGGAAAAGGGTTATCTTAGGGGAGGAAATGAAAGAAACCAAAACCTGCAGCACTCCACAATTTCACTGTTTATTCTCCTTCAGGTAAACTTTTATACCTTCCCTACTCAATTTACCCCCTATCCTCATTACTCGTCATCCCTATTCCCTGAGCCACTGCCCCTGCTTCACGATCCCCAGATTTACAAGAGAACCAGTCCTCAGGCTTAAGTGTCAAGAACAGTTGCAAGAAGTTTGGGGAATCTCCATTCACATGTTAGAACCACAGTAGGAAAAAAAAATGCATTTTTGTGGCATCCAAAGGCACTTTAGAATGAATTATTTTAAAATAAGATTGTTGTAGATGACAGTTTCTCTGATGCTTTCAATTACCATATTGTGCTTCAGATATATTTTTTACTCAATATAGCTAAAACGAGCTAACCTGGGAAATTACATATGGCACTTTATGTGGGAAAAGCATGTCTACAGTCCAGAAAACAAATCTTAAAAATCTTTGTTTTTAGGATAATATGCTTCTACTACATTCCTGATATTTTCATCCTGATCTAAGGTCTCTTTTATTCTGGCATTTTCCCACTCATTTACTTGCTCTATCCCATTGGAAATTGGGAAGAATAAGTTGGGCATCCTCAAATGCCTCAAGTCCTTTTATTTTTCTTTGCATGGAAATGCCTTCACGGTTCTGCTTCTCCATGTACTAAATAGCAGCTGAGTCATGGTCTCCCCTACACACATACACACACACACACACACACACTCCTACCTAAGCTACTTTCTCAACTTATGTTTTATTAGTATTATAGGTTCTATTTTTGCCTCCAAATGCATTGTTTTTTGCCTTCATCTTTTTTCTCAATTCGTTAAAAGTCCAAGATGAGAAAGAACAGTGACAAATATTGAGTCCCCTCAAAGGCCTCCACAATTGGTTTATAGTTAAAGAACTTTAAGAAACAAGATGAAAAGGGTAACAATTTGGCAAAAAAATATACAGGGAAGGGGATTTGATGGAACCAGGACATGTGGCTTTGGGCCTGGGGCTCTAGGGCATTTGACCATCATGTTATAGTGTCTTATATTGAGGCTAATAGGTATTTCCAGTGGTGCCATTAACTTTTAACTGCTGTAGCCTGGGCAATAGGCTTTAGCATATGGACTGTCTTGACAGATGGCAGCTGCACAGAAGGCCTAGCAACTAAAGGCATGAACTGCATGGGCTTCAGCAAAAGCATGGATGGCCTTGGCTAAATGTGGGAGACTTTAGGATGCAGGCTGTGCAGTCTGATCTGGAATTACACTTAGAATGTATATGCTGGCTCCCAGGGCCTTAGCAGATGCCTTAGCAGATGCTGGCAGATCACAGAGGCCTTAGTAAGCAGGCACAGCTGAAGCAAATATACTATAGGGAAAGAGTGTCTTTACAGGCCATTTAGGCAGGAGATGGTGGAACAATATTTGCTACTTTGAAACTAGTGGCAGCTGAGTTCCACATGTGCTAGTAGCACTAAGGAGGTTCTAGCTTTAAATCTGTGAATTCCAGGAATACGAGAGTAGTGCTGGATAGGTTTCCCCATTTCAGTTGACTCTCTCTGAATGGAAGAACAAATTAAGAGAAGGGACAAACACTAACAAAGCAATGCAAAAAATAAAACATCAGACACTCAATTCCACTACTGCAGAAAATGATGCAGCAAAAATGAAATGCTATTCAAGGCTTGTAATATTAAAGCAAGGGGAGGACTATGTCTCAAGTGTCGATTCCTATTAGCACCCCAGGGGCTTGGCTTCAGAAACATTAACAGCAGTTTCAGCTGCCGAGGATAACTCTTTTTTTTGCTGAAACCAAAGGGATTGGAGTGTAAACATCTCCTCAGAGACAGCTTTCTTAGGCCTAAGGGAGTCCATTGAAAAAAGTAGTGGAAATGACCCAGGAATGAAAATGCCCCCTCATATGAGAGTGTGGACCCTTTGTAATCAGATGGAACCTGTACACAAGTCAGCGCGGGAGGGCCAGAAACACAGGGCAGAAAGGGGAAATGGAAATTAATGTGGTGGTGACAGTTCCTCTATTAACCTCTTGGTAGGAATGAGCTATGGTTCAGAAGATGTTGGAGACAAGGCAAGAATGAATGCTCTGTGGTCATTAGGGGAGGCTAATCTCATGATTTTCTCTCTCTTCTCTTCTTTACTCTCCTAACAACTGTCTGCCTTGGTCTCTTCCAGCACTGAAAATTGAGTTCTGAGAACATAATTTCGCCTGAGATAAACTTTTCTAGATGCGGAGGATAGGCTTCTTTGCTACATTTGTTGGGCTTGAGTCCTGTGCTGTGAAATATTACAAATACTGTTAACTCTTTGGGCTCTATAAGAGTAAACAGACTTTGCATTTAAGCCAAAACAACTTTAGAGGCTCTAAAGAATCACACTTAATCCCAGGAGAGATTATTCTGTTTGCAGTTACTGAAAGACCAAAACTCAGGCACTGGGAACCATCTATATGAAATTGTTTAGGATATGAAGTTAGGAAGGGTGAAGTTTTATTTTAGTTTATTTGAAATGTAATATGCAAGTGCAATGAGAATTTCATTTGGGACTTTAACTTCCATGAGTTTAACATTTTAGGACTTTAATTGTGAGGGGATTTAATCTTCATCACTAATTCTCCCTTGGAAATTCTTAATAGAAAGGAGATAATGTTCAAATTTGGAGCATCTCTTTGTCGCTGGCATTTTATGTCAGTGTCTTTATATTAAACATTTTGTTCTTGGAGTATGTTGCCTTCACTCTCATTGTATGGCTACGAAGAGTATATTGGACTAAGAGAATCTACAGTATTTGCAATGGGATATAGAGAATGAACGTTTAGTCTTGGTACAGAGAAGACTTGGAGTTGAGGCAATTAATGATCTGTTCTGATCTATTTGCATCCTTCAGTGGTCACAGGAGAATATAAAATTATAGTGGTTGGTACTGGTAGACTGGATTATGAAGGTGGGGGCAGAACTCTCTTGACTGACTGTCAATCTCCCTAAAGGAAGATAGTCAGAATGCTGCTTGATTACCAATTTAATGGTGAAGCCCAGAAAAACAAGCAAATGAACAAAAAACAAAACTGTGGTACATTAGCAGGGTAGATATTAGGGAGAATGCATCTTTCCTTTCCCAATGTATTATTCCTATGAAGGGGCCTCAAGTATTATGAAACTCTTGGCCCTCTCTCTATCCCAAGGAAGATGCCATGATTTGCCTGAGAGGTAATTTCTAGAATAATAATTTTGGTATTCTTTACTCCTCCCTTTTTCACCTTGGAAGTTAAATGCTCACAAGGAAGAGATTCTCTTTTGTTTAGGGTTCCATTATCAGTATCATGACTCTTATTAGGGCTGACCACTACCTCCTTCCCCCCATACCATCTGGGACGGACTGACCCCTGGTCCAGCAGTGATTTTGATGGATTCCATAAGTTTGTGCAAATCTGGGATGCAGTTAGTAGACTCACTTGACAGCCAGATTAACATAAATGCTCCAATCTACCACTTATCAGTTATGAAGCTTATAGTTTGGCCTCTAACACCTTATTCTTTGTCTTAGCTATCAAAATTTTTGGAACTCAGGTGGTGATGAGTAGTACTATTTATAAGTCCCTTTAAGAGACATAAATACAAAGAAACTTTAATAATACAAGCCACTGTTAAGTTTAGGTTGCTAAAATCACATACAATTCTACAATTCCTCCTCTCTGTAAAGCCAGCAGAAAAGGCAAATTTAGCTGCGGGCTGTTTCTTCCAAAACACACGGTGGCCATGAGCAAAATTCACCCTCATTTAAATCAGTGTATCTCGGAATATAAAGAATGATGTCATCAGTCTTGTTTCTTGTGAATTATACAGGCCTTGAAAAATATTAGTCCATTTTTAAATGGATACAAATAAATCTTCTGATAGATACTAAGCTATACTGACTCTGATGCCATTGTTACTCATGTTGAGGAAAGAAAAGGACTGCCTTCATTGAAGAAGAATTGGTTAGAATTATCAAATTAGAATTTTGGGTTGTATATGTTACCTGGAAATTTTTTAAAAATATATAAATATTATTTAAAACATATTATTTTATTATTATCAAATGCTGTTTGGAAGACTCAGAGAATAAGAATAAAATACTTTGTGTTCTTGCCTTTTTAAGTGATGAGAAATGGAATATGTGGTATGATAAAATCCCTCTAGGGTTTTTGGAATGCAGATCAGTTATGAAAGCATGGAACATAGTTTATGAGTTAGAAGGATAATATGTACTATAGAAATAATAGGAGGACAAGTGGGAAAATGAAAACTATAGAAGCTTTGTGTGCCTAAGGAAAGGCATTGACATTTTCAAATGATATTTGATAATGCCATTTCTGTAAATATGTTTTAAGTACAGAAACCTTTTGCATGAAAAACCTGTGGAAACTTTTCCTTGGAAAGTCTTTAGAGACAACTAAGAAATCTTTAAATATAGTGCTGGTTTGCACTTTATGGAATGGATATCTAGTGATTCTAACATATGCCAAGCAATACTCCAATGTTCCAGTAACTTCTACATTTTCCCATTTCCTTCTTATTCTCCACTAGTACTCAAATGTGTGTGTGTGTGTGTCAGGGGGGAGGCAGCTAAGAGGCTGAATTCTTTCCCAGTAAATTTTCTATAATATAGACTCTGTGTATATAAAGCATATTTTGTAGAAATAATAATACTATATCTCTCTTTGTTTGGGTTTTCCTAAAGGATTTAAAAAATATATTAATGGAAATATTCAAGATTTAAAGTCAAAGTAGTCTGGCATTTACTACCTTCATAACTTGATCCCATTATTTAACCTTTCTGAATTCATTTTCTTCATTTATAAAATGGTAGTGATAATGGATATACTTTATAGAATTGTTGAGGATTTCATGTGGCACCATTAAAGCATTTTACATTAAAAAAAAAGTCTCATAATAAATAGGAGATCTCTGTCTCCTCCTCCATAATCATTTTCTGAAGAACTAGTGTCCAATTCATTACTGACATTTAAAAGTATGGATGATTTCATTCTTGTAATACCACTTCATAAGACAGTCAATTATATAAACCTGATTATCATGATTGAGACTGGCTAATTTTTAAAAAAATCTGAATTTATTGATATAGTCCACATGTGGTTTTTAAAGTTCCAGGTGTATTTCATATGATAGAGACAATTTTAGAGGTAGATAATTTACCATGTTTACAAATCCTGAAAGGACTGTGACAATGTGGCTCTGAAAATATGCCATCTTTAACATTTATCTGTGCATCAAGAACCATTCTATTATTCTCTTTGTATTAAAAGAGCTCTGTGAATTTAGACAAGTCATTAACCTCTTTAAGCATCTGTTATAGATTGAATCCTGTCCCTCAAAAGTTATGTTCAAGACCTAATCTCTTGTGAATGTAACCCTACTTGGAAATAGGATCTTTGAAGGTGTTATTAGTTAAGATGAGGCTAAACTGAATTGGGATAGGTCCTAATCTAATATGACTGGTATCCTTATAAGGAGAGGAAATTCGAACGCAGACAAAGAAAGAAGACAGCCATGTGACAGAGGCCAAGATTGAATTATGCCATGGATTGCCTGCAACTCACCATCAGAACCCCACAGACTTCAAAAGAATCATGGCCCTGCCAACATCTCGATTTGGACTTCGAGCCTCCGGAACTGTGAGGCAATAAATTTCTGTTGTTTTAAGCCATAGAGTTTGTGGAACTCTGTTATGGTAGCCCTAAGACAGCATCTCTTGCAATATATCATATCAGTTTATTCTATAAAAGTAATTGGTTAAAATGTATACATTCTTTCAGCTCAAAATTACATAAAATAAATAACCACAAGAAAAAACTTAAGTAAGGCTTGAGTATTGCCTGGATCCAAACCCTGTTTGGTACCTAATGCCTCCACCTGAGGGCTCAAGATCACCCAAACTCTAAGACATTTTTTTCCTCTTTACTCTGGGAAACAAGCCAATTATGAATCCAGACAGCAAATTTACTTGGATCATTATCAAGTTCCATTCTTCTTCCATTTGCCCTGAACTTGGGATCTTTTCCTAAGTACTCTATTACGCAAATTTCTGCTTTCATGTTTCTCAGGACCTCTCTTTAGGTCGCCAAGTTTGTGTTTCCTTTTCTCTGGTCCTAGGTTCCAGGTTTATGGCCCCCTACGCTGTTGCCTATGCAGGTGCATAGACAGAGCATATATCTTCCTGCCTTCCTGAACAGAGTATTTTCTCTGCAAGCAAACCCAAACAATTTAGAAAGTCTTCCAGCTAGCTAAATTCCATCCAACTTTAAGTTGGCCTCCAAATAAAAAATTAAAAAAATAATAAACTCTTTCCATTGGAATACAAAAGAGTTTAGTTCAAGATTGGAATTCACATGACTTACATGTGTGGGGGGAGGGAGAGGTTGGGCTAAATACTTAGTTAATGAAGTTAAAAGCATATCCAATGTGATATTGAGTTGAGTCAAGTTCCTCTGATCTTAGAAGTCTAAAGTAGAATTTAAAATGACCTAGACAAATTAGAGAAGCCATCCGTCAAAAACAGTATGAAATTTAATAGGGGCAAGTACAAGGTGGTACACAGGGGAAAATAACTAACTCTGCATGCAATAAGCACAGAATGACTCTAAGCAATTCTGAAAAAATATCTGGAAACTATAGGGGAGAAAAGCAGGAAATTAATCAGCATTTAACTGTTGTTAATTTTCAAGAGCTGATATGACACTTAGATACACAGTATTATGTGCTATCATAGAAAAGCAGAGGAATAATCTTTTGGCTTTATAAAATCTGAGGATAATCCTCTTCTAAATTTTGCCAGTAGTGAGAACTTTATTACAGCAGTATGTTTATCCCCTAACTATTTATTGAGCCCCTACTGTGTGGTGTGTGAAGTGAAACAGATTATCAGTTGCCCCTTCATTCTAACTACCATGAGTAACAAAATAACATTCCTGTCAATGTAAATGTCTCTTGCATCACATTTTATTATTTTATTGTATGCTGTAGTGGACATCTGTTCTTTTCTGTCTGCCCAGCGTATTTTCCTTTTAGGAATTGTCTCCTCCCCATCCAGTGGTATAGTTCAATTGTTCACACATCCACACCTTCACTGTCACTTGCCAATCAGACAGACTAAGTAATTGAATGGGTGGACAAGTAAAGATTGTTTGTTTCTAAGTCATTCTGGGACTCTTGTTAGAATTATGAAGAAACACCTCTTTTCTCTTCTCTGGAGCCTCTCAATATAGGTATAACTTAATCCTAAAGATTTGTTGACCCTTTTTCCTTCTCTGTGTGGAGTTCAGAGGTGAATGATATCAATCTAGTAATATCAATTGAGCCCTTGGATCAACGTAGACATAAGGCAGCCCCATCTCTGAAATTTTAAATTAAATGAGCCAACATTCCTTTTTTGATTAGGTTAATTTTGATTTGGATGTATTTCACTTGAAACCAAAGAGCCTAGAGTATTATATATTCATCCTTGTTTATGTTAATATAGCCATAGCATAAGACGATACTCTAGGTAGGTAAGATTTTACTCCAAGAGACTGGAATGTTACATTTACTATTAATGTTGTGAGAAAGAGGCTGATCTACAACAAAATAAATAAAATATATTAGGAAGGACCCTGGCATGTCTGAGAGGTAAATCTTATTTCCTCTAAATTTTAATGTCTGGAATTTAGAACTAGAGTTGGAAAAATATCATGCTAGTGATGATAGTGATGATGAATATCATGCTTATTAAATACTTATCAAATGAAGGGGTCAGTAGCAAGGGCAGCTCTCTCCATAGAACTTTCTGTGATGATGGAAATGTTCTCTATCTGTACTGTCCACTAGTGTAGCCACAAGCCACATGTGGCTACTAAGCACTAAAAACATGGAGAGAAACTATTACACAAGTAAACAAATGATTTATATAATATAAATTCAGGTTTGAAAAGATCATACAGGTGCATAAAGAGTGACTAGCAAGGGTAGGAGTGGAGGGGTGGAGGGCCATCAGTAAATACCTTTCTGAGAATGTCACATTTGAGCAGACTCCTCAATAGAGTAAGGAGATGACTTATATGATGAGCTTGCATATGAATGGTACAGGATTGAAAAAAGTACAGACACAAAAGCAACGTGGCAGGTATGAAATTGTCTTGAATGGATGCAGTCATTGTTTCCAGAGGGTTTTAGTTTGTTTGATTGCTTTGTTTTTTCTTAAATAAAGCCTATTTTCAATATAATCATGTCTAAAAGTTGAAAGCCTTCCTACTGATGTTTCCATTTATCTTTGATCAGTTGCGTGACTGGCTACTATTTTTCATATCACCTGCTCTTTAATTCCAGAATCTTATGGTCTTCTTTAAAGTATGGGGGTCCCTAATTCGAATGTTTGCTTGTTCTGGTGAAAATGGAGGGAATGGAATTATCCCTTTAGATAAGTTTAAGGGATGATACCTTAGATCATTTAGATTCAATCACTATAGAGATAGAAATTATACTATGTAACATCATGAGGTTACTTTCATGCTATATATTGGGATTGCATATTTTAAAATGAGGAAATATGGATATGATTGTTATATTGTTACTTGTTGTATTTATATAAAATGGCAGCAATAGCTCATCTTGAGATTGTAAATTTCTCAATATCTATGACTTTCTTTCCATCACTTACTAAAATTCTAGCAAGAAGACATTTGGGGTGAGGTGAGGTAAAATAATAGATCAAAATCCTGAAGTAGGCCACTTAATGATTTGTAAACAGTAGCAAAATGTTTGGTTAAAAATGCACTTAGAGTCAATTAATGTTACTATATACAATATATATTATATGTGCTATACATAGTGTATCACTATACACTATACTGTATGAACTATATACTATACCTATGAGTTCTTACCATCCCTACAACACATGCAGTTGACCTCATATTTAAAATGTTATCGAGCATGGAGAATGAAAATCAGTTCTTTCAGTACTCAATAAGCTAATTTTCTTCCACTAAGCTATGGTCTACATTTTTACCAGGCCATGAAATTTCCCTTTCTAGGTCAAGTTACTACAAGTGTCAATTTGCTATTTGAGTCAATTTACCATGGATCTGTGGATCTGTAATGACTGTATATTTTCAAAGTGTTTATATATATCACTTAAATTTATTATTTAAAATGATGAATATAAATTTTCTAAATAATCATGTGAAATTCCAGGAAATTTATCCATAGTGGTAAGAAGTAGCAGTAATCTTCTCTTTCTCATTTCAATAATTTTTGCCACAAAAAAAACTGCTGACAATTTACTTTACTCCCAGTAGACAAATAATATAAAGAAATGCATTGCCATCACAATCATGAAAAATCCCAGTTCTTTCAAAGGGCTGTGGCAGTTTGATGTTACTTATGAATCCCCAAAAAAGAGAAAAAATATGTTTGTAAACTGATCTGTTCCTCTGGGTGTGATACCCTTTGATTGTCTTAAATTCAAAGGTTTTAAGTTTACTCAGTAAAAGATTAGGGCTTTGATTCAACCACATCTGTAGGGCATGAGTCATTTATATCATCCTTGGTGGGCAGATATAAATGGACACCCACTCTAGAAGACACACAGAAGACAAAGGAAGAGAGAGAGCTCCACAGAAAAGAGGAAGAGAGAGAGAGAACTTTTTCAGTTTTGATCCTGGAGCCCTGGGGAGAGATAAGCCATTCGCCTGATAGTTTGCAGCTGAGCAGCTGAGGAAGCCTGGAAAGAAACGAGTCATATGCCAGACTGATATAGGAAGCCCTAGGAGATGAGCCCTATGCCAGTCTACAGCTGAGATCAGAAGCAGCTGGGCCTACAAAGCCTTAAGAGAAAGAAGGAAGGAAAGACAAGGCAGAGATCGCCTGTCATCTTGTTTCAACACATGGCAACTGACTTTGGTGAGAAAGCAGCCTTGATTTGGACTCTATAAGGCCTTGTAACTGTAAGCTTTTACCCCAAATAAATACCCTTTATAAAAGTCAACAGATTTCTGGTACTTTGCATCAGCACCCCTTTGCCTGACTAATACAGAAGCACTGAAGCAATCACAAAGTTCAAGAGAAGTGTATCTCCACTGATGAAAAACTATCTTAAAATAACTGCAATATCTATTCAACTATGGTGGTGGTGGTGGGGTGTGTGTGCTAACTTATTCTGCAACAGTATAAACAAAGAGGACCATCAAGTTAAGGTAGGGAAAAATTATGAGCCATCTTTATATAACAAAATCTGCATTAAATGAATGGCTTGCATTTAAAGTGTTAAGTTTTCTGTATTGTTTAAATTCTTTTAAAACATGAAATTAAATATTAAAAAATATTTTTACCCTGAAGAAAGAGAGAATGCAGTGATTAATTATAAAGAATGTAACGTAAATCTCCCAAATAGTTTTAATATTTAAGACTATTGCATATAGGGATACATGAATAGATGCCATCTTTTGGCAACTTATGAAATTAAATCACTGATGAGTCATAGGAGGTCAGTTAATCTGTACATTTACTGACAAACTGATATATGTAGACAATAATAGCCTTTATACTATGAAATGAGGATACCTAATTTCATTCTAAGATTTTTTTAAGTTTTGAAAATTAATTTATGTGATAACTCTATTACATTTTGACCAATAAAATCACACTTCTCTAAAATATTAAAAGAATCTAGTTATCTTACAATAATTGAACAATGGATATTTTTTAAGTTAATTGATTAATAGTATCCAAGAACAGATTTTTTAGAAAACAGTGTTGTCTACTCCTTTTACATGAAGATGATATTATTTATCCAATGACCAGAACTCATGTTTTCAGTGATTCTCCCCCAACTGCCATCCCCCAAGGACTGGAATAAGTGCAAACTCTCTCTTCAAGTCTCCTAGGTATGTGGGTTGAAGAGAGCTTTTATATAATAATGATATGAAAGTTTATGACTCTCACCACAACCAAAATTGCAAGCATTTTAAAACTATCTAAATTAATCAATTTGCTCCACAGTTTACAAGAAGACTGACTTACTTGTTGTGATGAGGAAATGCCTGGGGTTCCTGAAAACAGTAATTGATGAAATGTCCTCTGGGACTTTTAATCTCCACCATTTTATAGTACACCCACTGGAATTCTCTCCAGGAATGAGCATGTGGTAAAGCAGTGTTAAAGACCAGTGATTCTCAAATTTTATATGTGTACAAATCATCCTGGAATTAGTGACATTGAAGAGTCTGACTTACTTGGTCTGGGGCAGAGCCTCAGAGTCTGTAGTTATAAGTCCCTAGGTGACACTGATGATGCCGGTCTGAGGACCACTTGTTGAGAGGCTAAGGCTATCGGCTATTTCAGAATAGAAATCCTAAAAGGTCTTGTAGTTAACAACTAAAACAACAACAGAATGATTTGCTTCTGATTGTTGATCACAACCACTGAAAAACAATAGAACAATCCAATTTTTTAAAGCTCATTATGACATTGGGAGTCATCTAGAGAGGAGCGGGTGTAGCTCAGTGGTTGAATGCCTGCTTCCTACATACAAGGTCCCAGGTTCAATCCAAGGTACCTCCAGAAAAAAAGAAAAATAAAGTCACAGGTTTTGGAGACAGGTTGACCTTGGTCCCTTGGTCCATATTTCAGATGATCAGTAGCAATCATGAGCCATGTGACCTTGGGCAAATTCCTTTACTTCTCTAGGAAGTCATCTAATCCATAAAAAAATAATATAATATTATGTAATATAAAAGTTCCTTATATTTTAGTTTAGGAAATTGAGAATCAGGGAAGTTGAACATATGCCCAACTTCATACAGCAGCAGCAGGATATGTGCTAGAACCCAAGAACTCTATCATTTCCATAGAGAAATCCAAATCTCTTTCGCATTTCCATTTATTATATTCTCCCTGACACAAAGCCTAAGTACAAGTCAATAATGATTAGAATTTCACCTTTTTGATGTTCATATGCTCACAATAGTTTAAATGATAGCAGTATCCTTGGACCTACTGACTTTCCAAACAGCTAAAACTCACAGTAGGCAACTAATTCATACAATAACAAGAGTATTCATACATCCTCTTTCTTCTAGAGTCTGCTTGCAGTTGTTGTTTTTTTAATGGACATTTTGCTTCTTAATTTTGAAAACCTGGGGAGAAAGTTGGGCAGAGAAATGAATGAATGGGTCATTAGTTAAAAGGCAGGGGTTGAATTTGTAAAAGGTTGTGGCAAAGTAAGCAACAAATGGGAAAGAGCGAAGGGCATGGATATTGATCTTGCCTCTCATCTTTCCCTCTGTCTTCTCACTTGCAGGTTTCTATTGTGCAGTCTCTCAAACAAAGGAGACTTTATTTATGGTGTGACTGATTTAACACTACTGAACTAGTCCATCATCTGCTAATTTGTTCCAATTAAAAACTGGTCATAGGGGAAACCCTAGGAATTAAATTCATTTGGAAACACAACTTCTGATTAATTTATGTCTTGCTCATTTATATCACCTCTTTTAAAGGATGAATTTCAGGGTGCTGATTTACAGAGGTGGTTCCTTCCAACTTTTTGGAATTTCTTTCTATGACCATCTTTAGTTGAGGCCCTGAAGAAAATACAATTGTATTTTTCTCCTTTCCTTAAAGCCATTGTTAAAGCATTTGAAGAGGACTGCCTAAGATTTTGTGTTATCCTAAGTAATATTCCATGAAACAGCTATAGCCGCCACTTATAACGCACTTGCACACTGCGTGTACTTCTACTCATATGTTTGCATTCTCACTTAATCCTTACAACTCTGGTTTAAGTACTAATATTATCCCTAATTTGCACTTGTGGAGGATTCAAGTAAATCATCTAACATTATGAAGCAAGGAGTGATAGCGATGAGATTTGAACCCAGGTGATCCCAGAGTCGAAACTGTCATCCATTAGGCTTTACTGAGATTTATAACTACAGTTCGTCAAAATTCTGAAGGGAAAAAAAAAAAAAAGAAATTCCTCCATCCCTAACTTTTGTAGGCAGGTAGGTGTTTCGCTCCCTATACTTAGCCTCTCCCACGCCCTCTGCAATCTTTCCCTTTTGCTGTTGCGAGCGTCAGAGATTGCTACTGCAGCTGGTGAGTGGGTAGGCGCAGTCACCATCTGCTCTAAGAGTCCAATTGTGCACAAGAAGTTCGCACTCAGGACCTGGCCCAGGCACCACAGATTCCAGAACCTGCTGGGGACACGGCTAACCCCGCCCCCTCGCGGTGGCGATTGGCTGAATCCTTCCCGACTGCAATTAATGAAGGCGGAGGTCTCCTTGAAGTTTAGGGCGGGACATTTCTAAGGAGGTGAGACCTGCCGGGGGCGAGTGAATGGGGTCTTCAGTTCTTCCTGCCCGAAGGGTCCTTGAGAAGCCTGTTTGTTTTTCCCGGCGCTTGGCTCCACCCATCCCGCTTACTCATTGGTCGAGCCTGGTCGGCGGCTGTGTTTCCATTGGCCGGGGGGCGGTGTCTGTTCCTGGCCAGGGAGGGGGCGGGGTCTCCGCCGCGCTAATCTTGCCCTTGTGTCTGGTGCTCGGTAGAGCTGCCGCCGCCGCTGCCGCCGCCGCCGCCGCCACCGCCGCCGCCGCCGCCGCCGCCGCCACCGCCGCCGCCGCCGCCGCCGCTGCTGCTGCAGCTCGAGCATCCGGGAGCCGCCGCCGCTGCTACTGCCGCCAGTGCTGCTTCCACCGCTGCCACCTCCCCTATCAGGACCCCGAGACGCCCGGAGCGTGAGCGGCGGCTGCTGCTTGCTAGCTCCCGCTCTCCCCCATCCCTCCCCTCCGTGACCTACCCACTCCTGGCAGCCCTTGCCTGCACCTTCCCCGCCACCCCGGCATCCCTGCACCACCTGCTCGGTTAGCCCCGGCAGGCGCTGGGACTTGCAGCGCGCGCCGAGAGGAAGGCGAGCACCAAACCTGCGCCTTCCAGACGGGCTTTCGCGGCTGCACCACCAGCAGGAGGAGGAGAAGAAACTATTTCGCCCACCGAAACCCCGTTCTGCGGGTGCTTCGCCGCTGCCGCTTCTGCTGCCGCCGCTCCGCGTCCGCTGGTTCGAACACCACAGCGGCGGGGACGGTGGGTCTGGGGGCGCCGCGAGGAGGACACCGGCGGAGCCCTGCACGCGTGTGTCCCGTTCACCAGCATCACCTTGCCCCCTCGTTTTTGCCCCAGCCCTTTAGAGAAGGGACCATGATTTGGAAACGCAGCGCCGTTCTCCGCTTCTACAGTGTCTGCGGGCTCCTGCTACAAGGTAATCCCCGCCCCGCCGCGGGGACCATCAACTTCACGCCCATTCCCCATCATCCCCACTCCACCCCATATTTCCACACTCCTCCTCTCAGCCCCCCAGTCCCCGGCGATTTCCACCCCCTCCCCCTCCCCCCGGTGCGGCAGGGGGCAGTGGCAGTTTGCACCAGCCCCTCGAATCTCTAGCGCCGGCTCAGACCTGATCTCGCAGCAGTCAGCCCTTTACGCGGCGCCTTCCGCCTTTTCATTCACCTGAGCTTCCTACATCTCTCACTCTCCATCCCCGCCAGCACCCCCTCCCTCCCACGCCTTTTGGCTGGCAACTTATGCCTTCTCTGAAATATTCCACCCTCCCACCAACCCCCACCGGCCACCTCCCACATCACTCTACTGACCGACCCTCTCCATCTCTTGTCATCTCTTTAACCTCCCCCTTTTCGGGTCTCCTTTCCTCTTCCCCTTCTTCCCACCACCGTCGTATCCGTGTGTCTTTAAAAAGTGTGTGAGAGCCTGGGAGCGAGCTACCGAGACGGCGAGGACAGCGGCAGCGGCAGCACTGTGTGCATTGCAATAACATCCCTGGGGGGGAAATGTGTTGCGAGACGTGTCATTCACCTAGG